>JAMXBD010003424.1:0-120602 GCA_024138025.1 Combretum micranthum | reverse complement strand
AGATTTAGATTCTAATTAAAGTCTAAGGATAGATCAATATCTAGAATTTAGTCAAATAAAGGACTTAGAAAGTGAATAAAGAATTTCTTTAACCCTAGTTGATACCAAAAACGAGATTTCGTATCTTGAATGAATAATTCAAGATATGATTAAAAGAAAATCTAAATCTCAAACTCGAAACTTGATATACAAATAGACTTAAATAGAAAAATACAAATGTAGAGATTAAATGGTTGTTTTGAACTAGGTAATAATTCGATATTAGAACAACGAGTAGTAATGAGCTTAAGATTTGGATTTAAACTCTGAATTCGAGATTTCTAGTTAAAATTAAACGCTACTAATAAGATTTCATGACGGGTATCAGAACTAAAGATATATATATATATATATATAGTTTAACTTGTTACTTATTCATTGTCAGTATAAATTGCTCTACTCCGATGCATTCCCTTGGTTGTGATGTACGCCTTGTATATGATATAGAAGCCTTTGCGTGACTGAGGTAGTCATTCTTAGGTTTTAGTATTGTGTACGGCGGACTGCCACATTTAGAGTATCCCTCAGGGCATGATAAAGAGTGTGTAAAAGTTGAGGCAATTCTCTCAATTCATTTTGAATACTTAGAAACTTAAATCAAAAGGTTGATCACTCTTCTTTCTTTCCTAGAAGAAGCGACAACAACCTTAGAAGGAGGATCCATCATTTTCCGCCACAATAATCATTCTAAACACATTGTTAATCAAAAGGAAAATGACTAGCTAATAATATAGTTGACAAGATAAAATAATAAAGAAAGCCAAATGAACATGATTATAATATATATATATATATATACACGTATGTTTAGCCACATGAGAAAGAGGTGCTTATCATGCTATATTTCAATTGGAATTATGAAACATCATGATCACATAAGCTTTGAATAGTAAAACAATAAAAAGATCAAAGTAGAAAGATCATATTAAATGGCCTATGTATTCGGCCATGAAGGGATATCTAGGAATGTCAAGCCCGAATTTTGCTCCTATTTTCCAAAAGGTTCTCAACCATATCAAACCCAGCCCATTTGATACAAAATACTTAGCAAGAAAACAATAGGGTCTTATAAAATGCCTAGTTTTCTAAAAATATTTTAATTGGAGTCGCCACCGGCTAAAGCAGAAAAAAAAAAAAAAAAAAAGGGTGAACCAGAAACCAAATGAGTGGTTTGATTTCTGGTTTGCTACTGATCCACATGAAAAACCAGAAATTAGTGAATCTGGAGGCTGCTGTTTTAAAACATAAATGCTTATCTAGGCTTTTATGGGCTTTAGAAACCTTGAATCATATGAGCCAAAACTTCATAAAAATGTTTAACTTGGATTTTTCAATATTTATTTTTTTAAAACAAAGATTCATATATTTACCAAAAAAAATTATTTTATTGTTTTAAAAAGATCCTAAAAGTTTTTTATTGTTGTGACTGTTCCTTAGGTGCCTCTGTATCCGCTGGACGGAATCAAGCCCTCGTAGTTCATTTTTATTTTTGTAACGCTCTAATGTGTTCGTTGATTTTATTTGAGAAAACCACCAAATTTAAGTTTTTAGCCGATTTGAGTTTGACTTCTAAAAAATCCTACAAAAAATCTAATTTTATTTGATGATTTGAGAAAACACTTAAATGATTATAATTCTTTAGAAAATTCCCACTCATTAATTTTGGTAATTTAGATAATAACTAGATGATAATATTTATATAAAATGGTAAAAAGACTTCATGTACTAATATACCCCATAGTTGGGAAAAGGTAATAAAAGAGATAAAAATGTTTTTGTTCTTGCTATAAGTTTTTGGCTTTTCATCAATAATATGTACAAGGACCTAGAGCGTTTATGTTGAACTCCATTAATATTCTCCCAAGAGAGTTTATGATACTACTAACTTCATGGAACACGCATATATGGGAAACAAATTCTTTCAAACTCAGAGATTTTTATGCTATATATTGCACAATTAACAGATATAAACTATATCTATTTATTAAATATTTTATACGTCATGCACCAATTTAAAAGTGAGAACATGATAAATGATGAAATTCAACATCATGACATCTAATACTTATAATCATACAAAGTGGTAATCATGGTAGCATATTTACGTACGTTAAAAATAATAATATTAAATTCACGCTAGCAAAGATATTCGCATCCAATTATTTCAGTAAGCATCGTTAATGGATATTATAATATACACATATTAAAAGAAATATCGAATGCTTGGATCCTGACATCTTCTGACCATAAAATATCTATATCTTGAAAAATAAATACATATAGTTTATATTCTAAAGTCAAAAGATTAACAAATGCAATATTAGTGGATATAATAGCCAATTGACTCATATCAAACAACAAATACAATATAACAAATATAAAGAATATGCTAATCATGTAGGCATGGTACATGAACGAACGTGATATGTTGAAAGCTTGCTTTTTAACCAATACTACGTATATTGTGCGATATTAATAACAACAACAGAATTTTTGTTCAGATTGGACTAAAAAAGAAGAAGCTCCCTTTCCTCTCTATTGATTTCGGTCAGAACAGTTTCGGCACAACAGTGATGAGTGGTGTTGGTTTTCGGTTTGGGTTTGTTTTTGGTGTTGAACGTTTGGTGGCAAATTTGGGTTGATCACGTGTGCGTTTTGTGCGTGGTGCTGAATTTGAGTTCAATCGATCATGGTGGTGGGTTTCGTGATTGTTTTTGGTTTGTTGAAGTCGTTGTTGGGTTGGCGATGTTTGGCATCGTGAATTCGGTGTTGGCATTCAATTGTGGATTTAAGTTGGTTGAAGTTTTTATTTTGTATTCGTAGTGGTGGTGATGGCAGTTCTAGGTAATTTCGTTGGTATTGTGTTCAGATGAAAGAGACGGTGTTGGCTTAGTTTTTGAGTTTCTGTTTTTGTTGTTGTGGTGGGGGGCAAAGATGGGGTGCAAAACTTAATTAGTTACAATAAATGAATTGCGTTTAATCTAATGATGCAAAGAAGTAGTTAATCATTTCGTTGAAATTATAAATATGTATCAAAATTTCATGTTTGATTCAGCCATAATGAAAATATAAGGGAAACTTGTTTAGATTAATAAATAAGGATAATAAAAATAATTTAACTTGATGTTATATTCACATATGTGCAAAGAAGTTTCGGTTCTTGGGGAAACATAAAGGAAAAGTTGATTTATTTTGACAAATAACTAGTATTTAGAAGTAATATGTCCTCTTGATGACTAATCACTTTGATAACTTGAGAGTATGATCATATAGATTGGTTTATGGGTCTCAGTCCCCTTAGGAAATATAAATCAATTTGTTGATTTATTGACAGTCTTATATTAAGTTCCATGATATAACTATTTAATGGTAAGAATCATAAGTCACATGAACCAATAGCCCAAGCTAGAACTAAAGATTTGTTGAATTTGGCTTATAGGCTCTTTGCAAATGATTTAAACAATAATGGATTGGGCTATCTCAAAAGATATATCATACACTTTGGAGTATGGTCCAATTTGATATGCTTGAGCATTGGAAATTCATCATCCAAGGAGATTACATCTGCCATTATGCTCGTGATGATGATTGTGATAGAGTCTGTATTTAGATATCAAGCACTAGTGGAGATCACACTTGCCATCACACTCGTGATCCAAGATGTGATGGGAATCATGCCCTTGATTAAGGGCGTTATCACGTCATAATTGGAAAAACTAGAGATCAGAGAAGAACGAGCATCATCACGCTCGTGACGCTGGCCATAACTAGGCAAATCATGATTGTGACTAGTTGCTTGCAAAGGAGAATTTTTGGTCTAAGAAGATCATGGCCCGAGTCATGGGCATGATCAACAGAGTGGTACTCACTGTTGTTTTTTATGGTGTTTAAAGTCTTTGTTTCCTATTTTATTTGTTTGTCTTATAGTTTTCCATATTTGGCCTTACCCAACATATGAGAGTACAAAAGGGTGATTAATGATATGTTTAGCAACTTTATGCATGTTTTTGCTCTTATGAGCATTGTATTATCCTTTGTGACAAATTGAATTATTGAATAAGATTGCGTTTTTTTTTTTTTAAGTTGTATTATCCTTTGTGACAACTTTATGCCCATTCTTTGTTTTTTTTTTTTCATGGTGTGTAATATCAATTGATTAAAATAATTAGTTTAATTATATTTTTGGTGCAACTAAGGATTGATAGTCCATACCTTTTATAATTTTAGTTTTCAAAAATCACAAAAATCCAAAACATATTACAAACCCTAAATCACAATAAAGCACTAGATCTACAAATTACTTGAATTCATCAATCTGTATCATCTTGTATCAAGGCTTAGGGTCGCAGATTGTGGTCCAAGGCTCCAGTATCGAATTCCTTGCTTAGTAGGTTCATTATTTTTTATTGCATGTGCTTCAAGTTTGATTCTTTTTTAAGATGTTGGAAAAATTTAATGCGAAGAATGGAGATGGTAAGGCCCCTAAGGGTGAAAGCATTGTTAATATGGGAGAGTTCATAGATTTCGTGAAGGAGATGATGCAGGGGATGAAAAATGATAGGTCAACAAAGCAAAATCCTAAGGAATGTTGAGCAACTTATTAGGGAAACCTTCAAACCCATGAAACACAAGAACAAGAGCATGTTGAAGAATTAAAGGATAATCCTAGAGTCCAATTACCTTATGGTGGAGTAGTAGATGGCCGCAGAAGAGGTAAATAGACTGCGCGACACTCAATGCATGGTCGTAGAGTTAGAGATTATTAAGATGACTTTGATGATTATTGTGATAAGCGTAAGCCTTGAAGATTATGCAGTATAGAGATCATAAAATTGAAAGTGTTCACTTTTGATGTTATTGGTGGAGCAGATAAATATTGTGATTGGGAATATCAAATTAAAATGCTCTCTGACTATCATGATTAAGATGATGTATAGTAAGTTAAGTTTATTGCAATTAAATTTTAAGGGCTATGCTTCAGATTGTGGAAGAATGTATTAGCTAGTAGAAGGCGAAATGGAAAGCAAGATGTTACTACATGGGTTGAGATGTGCGAATTGTTGCAGCAACAGTTTGTTCCAAATTACTATAGCCAAGACTTGTTGATGAGGTTGCACACTTTGTGATAAGGAAGTAAAAGTATGACTTAGTATATTCAAGAGTTTGATTCTCCCTATGCCTAGTCAAATCAAGGAGACGTCAGATCAATCAATTGTAAGGTTCATTATAGATTTAAAATCTGAAATTTCTGATGTTGTTGAGCTCAAACGGATTGATAACTTGGAGAAAGCGATGTTGATAGTGAAAAAGGTTGAAAGACAATGCAAGTCTCACAAATCATTAGATAACTCTTTTAAATATGAAAGTAGCAAAAAGTCTTATTAGCATGATGATGAAAAGGAGAGTATTAGTAGTCATAAAGATGATGAGAATCATGAGTCTAGTCAAGAGAAGCCTAATGATGAGAAGATGAAATTGGTTTCTAAACCGAATGATTCTAGTAGTGTTGGGAAGAAAACTAGAGATATTAAATGTTTTAAATACTTAGGTTTTGGACGTATGACTGCTCAATGTCCAAATAGACGTACTGTTTATATTTGGGGAGGTTATATGGAGAGCGATGGTGAAGAGAAAAAGGGTAGTTATATTAGTTCTGACAAGGAAAGTGAGGAGGAGGTGCCAACTGAACAATTAATAGGTCTGCTATACCTTTAAATGGTGTGTTGAGTAGGAGTTTGAGTGTGACACTAGAGCTTGATCACAAATAGCAGGAGAATATATATTTTATATCAAGTTCTTAGTGAAGCGGGCTACTTAGGTAGCCATCATTGGCTTGGCTAGTTGCACTAATATTGCAACAATGGCACTTGTAGAGAAATTACAACTTTCAACCACTCCCCATCCACAACCATATCAGTTACACTGGCTTAGTGGCAAAGGATCTGGTCATGTCACTAGGCGATATTAGTTCCTATTTCTTTTCCTGGTCATTACATTGATGAGGTTCTTTGTGATGTAGTACCTATGAATGCATCCCATATCTTGCCAGGACATTCGTGGTTGTTTTATCAAGATGTGAACCACAATGGTAAGTATAACACTTATTTTGTTTTGTTCCATGGAATAAGAACTAAATTGTTTCCTATGATGCCTAAAGTTATGAGACAAATACATAAGGAATTGAATCCTCCTAAGAAGAAAGAATCATTGTTGTTGGCACCCAAGGCAAATGAAAGGAAACATGTTGGTAGGCACACAAAGTACTTGTTACATGTGGGACATAATTTGGATATAAAGAGTTATTTATCTTTTCAAGATATCAAGAACGTTATCGCGTCATCATTAGAAGAATTGGAGATCAGAAGAGATAACAAGCATCATCATGCCCATGACATTGACCGTAACTGGGCAAATTGTAACCGCAACTAATTGTTTGCAAAGTAGAATTTTTAGTCTAAGGGGATCATGGCCCAAGTCACGACTATAATCAATAGGATGATACCTACCCCTGTTTTTGCATTGTTTAAAGCTTTTGTTTCCTATTTTATTTATTTATCTTATAGTTTACCATATTTGCCCTTACCTAACTTGTGGGAGTATAAAAGGGTTATTAGTGATATGTTTAACAACTTTATGCTTGTTTTTTCCCTCATGAACATTATATTTTCCTTTGCGACGAATTGACTTCTTGAATAAGATTGAGTTTTCTTTTCAAAATTATTCTTTATTATTTCTTTTTATCATACATAATATCGATTAATTGGAACAACTAGTTCAATTATATCTTTGGTCCATCATATCTAAGGATTGATTGTCCATACCCCTTATAATTTTAGTTTTTATAAATCACAAAAACCTAAAAACATATTATAAACCCTAAATTGCAACAAAGCACTAGATCTACAAAATTATGTGGATTCTCTACGCCATATCATTTAGTGATAAATTGTTAGATTAAAACTAAAAAGAAAAATGAAATATATAAAGATATATGTATATGTCTCAGCTCATTTAAGCTATGAAGAATGATAAATTTAATTTGACATATAGTATGGAAAGAATTAATTAACACTACTCAAGAATTGAGCTTATGTAAGTGCCTAAACAAATAGGAATAAAATGAATAGGTAATATCTTATAGGAGCATTCGACTATGTATAGTGTTAAGAGCAAAGTAATTATTAGAAAAATCATGCAAATGAGCTAGATATACTCTATAAGCATATATGCATACTTCCCCGATTCCTAAGGTATGAGGAATAAAAATAATCTTATGTAATTTTTAAGTTAATGATTGAAAAGTATGCAATATTCATATGATTAAAACTGAGTTAAAATGAGTATATTATGCTTATTTTAAGATTGAGTGATGAAAATTAGCATTTAAAGTCATTGAGGGTACTTTTCTAAAAAATAAGTTTATACGAACACTATTGATTAAATTAGACAAATTATGATAATGTAGTCTTCATCAACTTCAAAATGACTATTTAAGTGCTAAAATAGGATTAGAAACAAGAAAATGACAATAAGTTTGGTAAAACCTAAATTTATGACACATAGGCATAAATAGGTAAATATATTCAATTTTCTCTATAATAATAATGTTGTTATCATTATCTTATTATAGGGGACATAGACCAATTTTCTAACTTCCCAACCGACTATTACAATGAGTGATTAAAATGAACAAGTGAGTAATTTAGATCTATCTCATTATTTGTGTTAGTAATCTAGTGACACTAAATATAAAAATAATGAAAATGGAATTGTATGCGGGGATATGGGGTTATGTGATGTTTGATGATTGTATTGATTGCTAAATTACTATGTTAAAAGTGAAAACTTTTTGCTTATTAATATTTATTTTGATATTCTTATTAAATATCTATGATTTAAGTGATCACCTTAATAACCAGACCTAAAACTATCAAACCTTATAACAAACTATCATGCATTGGATGATTTGCATATTTTCATTATTTTTTAGTTTATCCTACTACATGTTGACACTTCAGTTTTATGGATTTACTCGATGCTTCTAGATGCGATATTCCTAGTTTTACTCAAGGTTACATTTATTTTTGTTCATTTCCATGGACATTATTTGGTGTCCAAAGGAACATCACCTATGGTATTGACATGAAGGTCGTTAACACTTAGTGGGGTTTCTAAGTTCAAAGGTAAGTTGAGATCACTTAAATTATTTTAAAGTATTAAGTAAATGCATGCACGTATTCCTCCTTTCCTTGGTTGTTAGTCTCTC
Source organism: Combretum micranthum (assembly GCA_024138025.1). Classification (NCBI taxonomy): domain Eukaryota; kingdom Viridiplantae; phylum Streptophyta; class Magnoliopsida; order Myrtales; family Combretaceae; genus Combretum; species Combretum micranthum. The sequence goes on along the minus strand of JAMXBD010003424.1, from coordinate 112,297 downwards.
ATATGCATGGTTAACCCAAGAATGGATATTGATAACCCCAATAAGAGGGCATAAATCTACATCATGTTAGGATTATGATTATCCAAACTTATATGTGTTTCATATGGTTGAGTGTTGCAATGCATATACTTGCTAATCAAACTTTCTTATTATTTCTTGATATAGGACACGATTTGATTACTTTACTGAGTTGTTGTTTTGGTCACCCCCTTAAAAATATTTCAAGGTTCTAGGGAAGTCCTTAGCTGCCATATAGGACTTTTTGCAGGTATGAGTTATAAAGCTAAGGATTGGAGCCAGGAGTGAAGAGCTTAAGGAATAGAATATAATTTACTATATTTAATTATCTTTTGTCATCATTGTCATCTTGAGACTTGGTTTGTAATAAGTAATGACTAATAGTGAAGCATAATACTATTTAATTTGCAATGTGACATATTTCTTATCAAAGCAACATCGATCCTGTTTTCATGTCACCTTCCTTGGAGTAATTTAGTAGATCTAGTAATTGTGATTCACTTTGATGTTTCAATAAGAAGATTTTATGGTTAACTAAGGACATTAATGTGCTTCACAATAACTTGATACTAGGATAACCCTTAGGACATGACATGAATAACAAAACCAAGTGGTTGTTCCATATATACCTCTTCCTCAAGATCACCAGGGAGGAAGGAATTTTTAATATCTAATTGATGCAAAGGCCAATGATAAGTAGCAGCAATTGATATGAGAAGATGAACAATGGTTATTTTAGCTACTGGTGAAAAAGTGTCCTAATAATCAATACCATAGATTTGAGTATAATCTTTAGCAACTAGACATGCCTTCAATCGATCAACAATACCATTAAGCAAGACTTTTATAGAGAATATTCATCAATGTCTAACCGTAGATTTACTATTGAAAAGAGACACAGGATCCCATGTGTTATTGTCATAAAGAGCAGACATTTCTTGCTTGCATAACAACAAGCCAACCAGGATGAGCTAAGGCTTCTGAAACAGAGTTTGGAGTGGAAATAATAGATAATGATAAGAAAAGAGGCATAAGATGGAGAGAGAAAGAATATGTAAGAACATTATAAAGAGGGTAATGAATAGATGGATGAATAGAGTGCTTACCCTTTCTTAAGGCAATGGAAAGATCAGATCAGGTGAAGGAGGATTTGGGACTAGTGGAGGAGTTGGTCGAGACAAAGATTCCTATGGGCTAGTATGTTGTCAACAAACATAAACCCACATATCCAGCTAATTAAGATGAGGAAACCCTTGAGAAGATGGTAAGGTAGTGGAAGCACTCTCTCAGGATGTGATGGTATTGGAGGCACTATGATAAGCCAAATTGAGTTATCATAAGACAATAAAGGCAACATGTTGAGCTTGTATGTCAATATGGATTTTGATGATACAATATAATGCATAATTAACTGTTCAATTATGGTAAATTACACTTAATTAATCAAGCAATATGATGTATAATATGCTAGAATATATATGTATATGTTGTGTGTTTTGTGGAGAATGTGCAGGTTTTAGTATAAACAAATTAGTGATGAATAGTCTTGATCGAGGGTCAAGTTGAGAGCTAGATTGCTTCATTCACTAAGGCATAACAAACTCAAGACCAAAGCTCGACAAGCCCAAAATGCAAAGTTATTAGTCGAGGGTCACGTTGAGGGCTCGATGAGTCAATCAGTCAAGGTGCGACAAGCTCAAAATCTAAAGTGCGACAAGTTAAAAAATGCATAACCTTTGTCTCGGATTCGTCGACGGATTGACGAGTCCATTGTTCAAGGTACAACAAGTTCAAAATCTAAGACTCAATAATATCAAAGAAGTACAGCATCTATCGAGCGTCAAGTCCAAGGCACAAGTTTGAATTTAATGCTTGATGAAGTCTACATGAGCAAAGACTTGGTTGAATGCTAAAAAGAAGGTACGACACTTTGTAGGATGACAAGCATTAGGCGACAGTTTAAATAAATGAGCTGATGTGGCAAAAAGAGTCGTTAAAGTACATTTAATGCTTGACAACTTAAAGACGTTACTCTAATAGACATTTGAATTTTTGAAGGCTATAAATACTTTGTCCTTGGGAGATTCGAAAAAAGAGAATGCAAAAGTAAAAAAGAGCTTTTATTTGCAGACAAAAAAATCATTAATTTTCTTGTTCTCTTACTCATTAATTTGTAAATATTTGGAAAGAAAAAAAATATTTTAGTACCCTATTCTTTTATGTCCTATTTATCTCTAAGCATCTAAAGAGAGAAATGAAATATTTTATTTCCTAAGTGTTGTAAAAGCGATGTATTAGTCAGCTTGAGCGTATTTATTTAGTGATTAATAAAGAGATGGTGAAGTCCTTAATTGAATGTATTGGTAGATTATGGAGAGTAGGAAGTGGGTCAAACTTCATGTGAAATCTGGACTCAAATTTTCTTTTTCTATCTCTATCTCTTTCATATTTCATATTATAATCTACTGTGTATTATCCACTGCTATTAAAGTTAAATTTGATCTATTGCATTAGAATTAGTTTTTGAGCCTTTTAGGAAAAATATTCAATTCATCCCCTCCCACCCACCCCCACCCCCGAGATTCTCTAGTGCAGTTTCACATTTTCACAACATAAAGGGTGAGCACTATATAGGAGACTCATTTCTAAAAAATGAAGACATGTGGAAAAATATGGAGATGACTGAAAAAAAGTTACATCAAGAGAAACATAAAACTTATGATGTTTTGGGGAATAACACCTATACCAATTTTGACTACGAGAGTAGCCAAGGAAAATACGACGAACTAACCGAATGTCAAGCTTTTCGATCCTTGGAGACACTTGATAGAAAAAAAACAAGCAATTAAAGACTCGAGGAAGCAATGGAAAAAGCAATTGATCAGGATAAAGAAGGTGCAACGGAACTTTACCATGTACTATAGATCGCATTCCATTTATGAGAAAACATGTAGTAAGAACGACATCCACTCAAAATTGTGTAGGCACACTCATGTGAACCAACAATGTCCTAGCAATTTCAATGAGATATCGGTTCTTACATTCAATAACTCCATTTTGTTATGGAGTATAAGGACATGAAGTTTGATGAATAATGCCATGTTATTGCATCTATGAATGAAAGGCGCTAGACATGTACTCTGTGGCATTATCCATATGCAAAACTCGAATTGAAATATTAAATCGGTTCATAATTTCATAATGAAATGCACAAAATAAATCAAATAACTTAGAACGGTTTTTCATCAAATATAACCATGTCATTCTTAAGTAATCAAAAATGCATATAACAAAATACTTGAAATTGCAAAGAGAATTAACACAACTAGTCCTCATACATCACAATGAACTGGAATAAAGAGAGCTATAGCTTGCTTATTGACTCTTAGACTAAATGAAACATAACTCTTTTACCTAACTATCTAGATTGATGTTGAAGACTAGTACAAGAGTGTAGATTAGGACACATAAGACAAAGAATCTTTAAAGATAGATGACCAACCAACAACGCATCTCTATTGGATCTAGTTTGATAGCAAAGCAAGTAGTAGTAATAAGTGCTGAATCCATGTAGAATAGCATACAGACTTAGAATTTATGAAAATTTATGGTGGCGGGAGGGTTTTCTGTTCAACGGTGCTGGGTGGTTTGCAAGTTAATCATGCTCTGATACTATATTAAGGTTAGCACCACAATCATCTAATCTAAAAGTTTAAATTTGTAGATATGATGTGGACTATTATATTTATTCCATAACACTCTTCTTCACTTGTGGATCAAGAGTTTGACCAGGTTCCATCAATTGGATTACATAATTAAATGGGGTTGAGATAAGTGCAAAGGGTTTTAAACTAATGATTTCCTGCTCTGATAGTATGTTAAGTTTGATTAGCAAAATTGTGCTAAGATTAATCACACCCTAACACAATAGTGTATATATAAATGTAAATACAAAATTACAAGACTACCTCATAGACTAAGTAATACTCTTAACAATATGTAATATTGGTAACGCCTTGTGATGCGTGCTCGGCACGGATCTTGAATTTCCGGACTCTAAGAATCAAGAAGGTGGACCTTGACTCGAATGAATATTCTGATCTAGATTGAAACTCACGAACCTTGGTATGATAAGATGGAATTGACCTCGACCCTATGATTGAGTAACCCAAAGAATCTTGATATAATAATCTCGACCCTATTGGATATACCGATCTAGAACCTTGGTATAATAAGATGGAATTGACCTCGACCCTATGGTTGAGTAACTCAAAGAATCTTGATATGATAATCGCGACCCTGTTGGATATACCAACCTAGAACCTTGGTATAATGATGAACTCAACAAGAATTCAAATTCTTGAAGAAATTCCAAGTTCTCAAAAGAACTCAAAGAGAAAGGATTTCTCTCAAATTATATTTCACAATGAAAAATATATTCTGTAATATGATTTTCTATCTCTCATACTAGCCTTAATATATAGGCTTATTACAAGGCAGTTACATAATCGTAACTAAAAAACATAATTATGGCAGTTATGTAACTGAAGAAAAAACCCATAATTGTGGCAATTACGTAATTGATAACGTAACTGAAAACATAATTATAATTAATTCCTACATTATTAAAACATAGAAATTCAAAAAGACACAAAAACTAAATGAAGGCAAGCGGTGTTGGGCCGGCATACAGTCTCTTGCAGCTTCAATTTTTCAAGTTTTTAATCCTTCGTATCCCAAACTATTTTATAGGTTTGCTTGACTCGTGTTTTTTTCATTGAAAATACAATCAATGGGTCTCCAACTCTTTGAAATTGATTGTTGGACTTGGAGTTGATCAGCTCTAATGTTGATGCTATCAGATCCTCATCATTCCCTCCTTCTTTGAAAAGATTCGTCCTCGAATCTTCGTTCTTGGATTCTTTCAAAATGAATCTAGGGAGGAAATCAATTTGATGATTAATCTCATCTGGAATTTTCCAGGGACACAATTCCTTGACTTCCTATAATGATGAAACAATCTCACTTGGAAAAGAACGGTAAAATCATTAGTGGAAAAACAAATATATTCTCTTTTTTTATCCAGATCACTCTCAAGTGTTTGTGTTTCACACTCAATTTCTTTTCTCTCATTGCTCTCAGATTTGTTATCTCCTTTTCTTCTTCAATCTCATTCTTTCTTCACTTTCATTCTTTTCATTTTTCTCATTCTTTTCTTGAGTATTCTTTTCTTTTTCTCTTTCTCTGAATTGCTTCGATACCTTCAACTGATCCTTATAAACTTCCAATGGATTGAGGGGTACTAAATTCAATCACCTTTTGTTTAAAACCAAAGAATAGCGATCCTTGTTTTCATCATATTTGGCTTTCCTATCAAAATGCCATGGATGACCCAAAAGAATATGACAAGATTCCATTGGTATCACATCAAACAATACTTCATCATAGTACTTTTCAATATAAAAAGAAAATAGAACCTGCTCAGTCACTTGAATTTCTTCACACCCTTTTGATAATTGTAATTTGTAAGGTGTTTGATGCTTCAAAGTTTCCAAATTTAACTTTTCCACTAACAAAGTGCTAAGAAAATTTGCACAACATCCACTGTCAATTCTCACACTACATCCCTTATCACTATTACTCACACTACATCTAAAATAAAATTTAGGGTCACCTGAAATCTCATCAACATCCATCCTCAACATATTTGAATCCACTCTTAATTTCACACCCCCCCCCCCCTTTTTTTTTTTTACTCAAACCCTAGATTTAGAAACCACAAATTTCACCAAAAAACCCTAAATAGACAAATTAAAATCAAATCTTTTTCTTCCTCAAAATTTAATCAATCTCTAATCTAACCCTAAAAAAAAAAAACACAAAATTTTTTTTATCCAAATTCTTTCTTTTCTTTTTTTTTTTTCAAAAGACAATCGAAGATATGAACAACTCGAGTTACCTCTAATCGAACTGGATATGGATTCTTAGAAAACCTAAAGCTCTTATACCAATCTGATGCGTGCTTGGCACGGATCTTGAATTTCCCGGGCTCTAAGAATCAAGAAGGCGGACCTTAACCCAATGAAATATTCTGATCTAGATCTGGAACTCCACGAACCTTGGTATGATAAGATGGAATTGACCTCAACCCTATGATTGAGTAACCCAAAGAACCTTGATATAATAATCTCGACCCTATTGGATATACCGATCTAAAACCTTGGTATAATAAGATGGAATTGACCTCGACCCTATGGTTGAGTAACCTAAAGAATCTTGATATGATAATCGCGACCCTGTTGGATATATCGACCTAGAACCTTGGTATAATGATGAACTCAACAAGAATTCAAATTCTTGAAGAAATTCCAAGTTCTCAAAAGAACTCAAAGAGAAAGGATTTCCTCAAATTGTTTTTCACAATGAAAAATGTATTCTGTAATCTGATTTTTTATCTCTATAGCTTAATATATATAGGCTTATTACAAGGCAGTTACATAATCGTAACTAAAAAACATAATTATGGCAGTTATGTAACTGAAGAAAAAACATAATTGTGGCAGTTACGCAACTAATAACATAACTGGAAAAAAAAACCCATAATTGTGGCAATTACGTAATCGATAACGTAATTGAAAACATAATTATAATTAATTCCTACATTATTAAAACATAGAAATTCAAAAAGACACAAAAACTAAATGAAGGTAGGCGGTGTTGGGCCGGCACACAGTCTCTTGCAGCTTCAGTTTTTAAGTTTTTAATCCTTCGTATCCCAAACTATTTTATAGGTTTGCTTGACTCGTGTTTTTTTCATTGAAACTACAACAATGGGTCTGCAACTCTTTGAAATTGATTGTTGGACTTGGAGTTGATCAGCTCTAATGTTGATGCTATCAGATCCTCATCACCTTGATTTCACGAAAATTTATTTCATATATTTTTCAATATTTGAGTAATATGACGATATTAAGCCATCTCAACAGGACGATAAGTTTTTGGAATTAAGGGCCTATTTGAATTGTAAGATTTTTATCTGTATCAGATCTATATTGGCAACTTATCAATATCAAATCAACATCAATTTAGTTAGGTTAGTTTGTGAGTAAAATTGTTAATTTTTCATCGGTATCATATATGTATCGGTTCAATTTGAAAATGAAACCAAACCAACTATCCAAATAGGCCCTGATGAACATTAAGGTTTGGAGGAAAAGCACATAAGTGAAAAAAATTATAATTCTAACCACCCCATTTATTAAAATAATCTGCCCTAGAGCATTTTTAAGCCTAGTTAAGATACTGCTTGTTTGACCCCATCCTCCTCAAGATTTCCAGTGAGCTGAATACTCCAAATATCTGGCACTTCATTCATCTATAAATTCCCTTGCGTAGTGAAAAGATTTTGATAAAATTTATAGGAATTCTAAGGCTATATCTCCTTCATCCCCAATCCAGCTTCCATTAGCATTTTTTATCGTTAAGATCTTACTTCTAGCTCCACTATTTTAAAGTTGTTCTGTGGAAGAATTTTTAATGAAGCCCCCTTAATCGCAATCAATTCCACGTGATCACTGATACCAAAACATTTCCTCCCAGCAAATCAAGTTCTTCTCTCTCTCTGAAGTGTCAGCATCAACGCATCTAAATATTGTACCTCACTCAGTCTACTAAACGGCTCCTCTGTGCTTCTCGTTTCATTTCAATGGTGACGTTTACTTCCTATTATCAAATTAAGCTCTCAGTTTCTAAGATTCCTCATTTGGTCTCCTCAAACCCTCTCCACGATATAACCTTATTTACGAGTCCATTTTATTTCTTATCAAAATAGTCATGTAACTAGTCTGTCTCTCAAGAATAGATCAACAAAAATAAAAGAGTGATATGATCCTTCGGCTACTAAATCATGACTTAAGTATTAGGAAACTGCCTTATCCATAGCCGCATAGCTAACCCTTTGTCTAATCACACGTACTCCTCCCAAATAAATGCAAAACCTAGTATACTTTTGTCCATGAAATCCAATGTTAGTTAAGTTACAATCAAACATCATTTCATTGAAGCATTGAATCTCTCGAGTTGACTTCTCTCTTCCACCACTTTTCTCAAGTCTACTAGCTACTTCATTAAGATCACCTTTCTAGCCATGACTTAGTCAGATGAGCTACACCCAAAAGTTTGTTCTAGAAAATCAATCTACTAGAAAATTTAGAATTGGAAAGATGAGTACATGGATTTAGAGGTAGGTTTGACTTCAAAAGGACTCAAGGTTTCTCAACAAGGTAGGGGTCATTGAGATAACTTCTTTGGAACTAAGAGGAATAATCTATGTATTGGAAGATGTAGTGTGTAAAATAGAAAAAAGACAAGTGGTCCTAGATCACTATCTTTGGCAACACTTTTTATTGTGGGTGTGCCAAACAGGATTTGAGGGACAACAGCAATCCCACTTACGGTCTTTCTATTTTGTGGCACAACCTCAATTGGAGGTGTTGTTAAAATTAGATAGGCCAAGAGTCTATTATAGAGGTGTTGCCAAAAAAGATAGGCCAGGAGTCTATGATGGACACTTTCACATAGTTGACTCAAGCTAAAAGGCATAAGTCAATTGGACTTACAGGTTTTAGAGGGATTAGGTTTTGAAAGTGTTTAGGTCGAAGGTGTAGAAGGGTTCATATTCAAAAGTAAATCTTTGAATGTCTTTTCCTGGTGATATTAGATTACATTGTTTTTTTTTTGGTCAAATTACTTTGTACTTTAAATTTGCTTTTCCATAAACAAGATTAAAAGAAAAAAAATTTAAGTTAGGTTACATATTTCAAACTTTTAAATTTAGTGTGACCATAAGACGCGCTCATTCTCTAATCATAATATTTTTAAGGATCATTAAGAATAAATATAATAGCTCACACTATATTTACAAGCTTAAGCTTTTAGATCGGATGATTGGTGCCAACTTTAACATGGTATTAGAATAGAAGGTCAAGAGTTCGAATTCTTGTGCACTCGTTAAAATCCCATTAAAAAATTAAGTTGTCCAAAGTCCTAGCCCACAAGTGAGGGGAAGTATTATAGAATAAATATAGTAAGTCACACCATATCTACAAGTTTAAGCTTTTAAATCAGATGGTTGTGGTGCTAACTTTAACAATGATCTTTTAAAGTATTGATCCGCTACAAATATATAGATAAAAATGAGTGTGAATTCTACCAGCAAGTATACTAGGTCAAATCAAGTAATATAGTAATGAGTAGAGTGTCGATCCCTTAAGAATTACTTAAGTACTAAACCTATAGTAGATTCTATTATTATTCAGGCAATCGAATTGAGAGAATTAACTAATTAACAACAAATTAACCTAGATTGTCACAAAGAGCATAGAGAGATTGATTATAAGAAAAATATATCAATTGAGAGTGGGAAGAACAGAATCTACCTTAGTTTCACTAATTAGATCGCCATAATGTTATAATAACTCTTAGATATGTAGATATTCATATAAAATTGTCAAAGCCTTTAATTCTTTTCCAAGTTTTAAGTCTCAAAACCACAAATTAATCAATTAGCTTTCGCTAGACAAATTAATAGTGGACATTAATCTGCAACCATGAGCCTTCTAGTTCTATGGTTGGCTAATGCCCTAAATAATCCCTCCTAATTCCTTAGTGAGAAATTAACTAGAAACATTGCATTAATCCCTAGGACAATTTCTAATAAGATCAAACAATGCCATTTCCGCATATATCATTCCATCTTAATCAAGAATTCCTATTAAACTCAAAATTCCCTTTCAAGTCATTAAAGTTTATAGAAACCTAATTCAATCAAGAACAATGATTTATATTATAGGAATGACAATATGATTTTCCACATGTCTATAAATTTTATAACATAACTACAATCATCATTTTAGTTATTCTAGGGTTTCATCATATTCTCACAAAGAAAGTTTAGAACATCATGGAATTGATAGCATAAATAAAATTCAGAGAAGTCATTGTAATAAGATTCATATTTAGCAATAAAATCAAATTATTGAATTGCATAAAAGATTAATAGTTAAATGTCACCAATTCAATAAAACAATGGTATGAAAGCCCTAAGTTGCAAGACTCCACCAAAAGTTTAAGAGTAATAATCTCCACTTTTCTAAAATGATTCCAAAATTTACTGCACAGTTTAAAACCAAAAAAATTGTCTCTCCAATGACTATTCTAAGTTCTAAAAATAGGAAAAAGATAAGATATCCTAATTGTCAACACAATACACATTTATAAGACAAACAAAGAAGACCATTCAATTTACAAGACAAACAAAGACCCATCCAACAGTTGTAGGCTAACTCAAGGCTGGCGGTGTAAATGCAAGGTCGGCTCAAGGCCAGCGATGTAGGTGTTTGTGTAGGTTCAAAGCTAGCCCAAGGCTGGCGACCTTCATTCCAAAATTTGTTGAATTCCTTCCTTTACATAAACTCCTCCATTTTTCTTATAATTACACTCTAAGTCCTCAAAGATCTAAAATATCACAATAAGCATAGTTAAGTACCATTTTCTTATAATTTCTATAAAATTAATAAAATTTAATCATAAATTGCATAATAAAATATGAGTATAATGTGTCATTATCAAGTACCATAAGAGATTTAGGCATTTTGCTATTGTTGTTACTATATTTAGTAGGTTCATGTAGACATAGATACGGTTCGTTTCCAAATGGGAACCGAACCGGAACTATTACCGGTGGTTCTAGAATTGGAACTAAACTGGTTGGCTAGTTCCAGAACCAACTAAGGGACCGTTGATTTTTTGGTCTAGGCGGTTCTATAGCCTAAAACCTTATGGAATCGGTGGTATCAATTGGTTCCACTAAAAAAAAAAAAAAAGAAAATAATTAGATAAAAAATTTTAAAAATTATATTAAATATATAATTTTAATGTTTATACTATTTCAAATAAATAGTAAAATTTATTACCTATTTATAATATTTATTGTTTTATTATCAATAATACAAATAAACATAACTTAAAATTATATAAAATTTAGTTTATATAAACTTCTCATAAAAGTAAAATTCATTCTTTAATAACATTAGACTATTTTTTATATTGTAATTTTCTTACTATCATCTAGAATATTTTGTAATATCATATTGCTAACTATAATTGATATTAGTTATGCTTGTATACAAATAAATGCACATTATAAATAAATTTTTTAAATTTTTGGCTAAATAATTTAATACTTTTAGATCTAATAAATCATTATTTTGAGTTTAAAATTTATTTTATTAAAATATAAAATTCATTTTTTTACTTTAAAAAAAATGGTTCTATAATTCCAAAACTGAAACTGGAAACCGCTAGTTCTATAAAACCATACCAACTGTAGGAGATGGTTCTAGTTTCGGTTCCAACAAAAATGGCATTTAGTGAGAAATACCTAAATGGCATCCATTTTTGTTTGTTTTGAGAACCTGCAGTGAGATCTGCCATCATTGCTAAGATATACAGAAAACTTTCTTACTGAATTTTGAGTTATCAATAGGACCGCCGGCGAAGTTCAACATAATTGTTTTCTTTAAACATTTCCTTTAATATTATATTTGGTAAAGATTTTATGTAGATCACATTCTCACAAGACAAGCGAGCTTAAGTATTTATAATTACAATTGGCCTCCTCCTTAAACTAACATTATCCTATAATTTTATTAATTTATGATCTTGTCAGGCCACCTTGACAGCAATATTTTAAGGTAAAGGTGAAACTTTTAGTTCAAGTTTCCCATTAATCTCTAAATCGAACACGTAACATTTTTCTTTCAATTTAATGCATTGTATAGTTAGGATATAATAATATGTTTATAGATCATAGTTTATTTGCAACATATCCTCATGTGCAATTATATATTTCATACAACTCTTATGACATATTACGAAATATTTAGAAATCTTTTGACCTGTGTAGGATTTCCAAATAAAGGGGCCTAGTTTCTTCCACTAGTTCAAGGCTTAAAGCTAAAAGAGGATATGCTTAGCCAAAAATATCAGCTAAGTGATTCGACTTGTACTCCCCTATTAAAAAAGAATATAAGAACACGAAAAGCTTATTTCGTAGAACCTGTCATAATATACTGATTTAGTTAAAGATGATTGGCGGATCCTCGTCTACTGAGAATTATAGTCCTTTTACATTTTTGCATTTAACAAGGCTTCCTATAGATCATCTCTGTTTGAGTGTAAGCATAAGTTACACCTTCACTTTTGCTGGTATATTTAACTAGATACCGAACTTCAAGAGTTCAATGCTAAAACCATCCCTTACTTCAGTTTACTCTGAACAGGCACACTTTTAGCCAGACAATCCATGCACTGATTGCTAATGACAATTCGGAATTAGAAAAAGAAATAAAATATGAACACAAACATAGGTAGAATCAGACAGAAAAGCAATAACACGGTTTTATCACCAAACTTGGTAGATTGGTTCTCATTTTTCACATTGTCGACATAATTCTAGTTCATCCTAATGTATGCTCACCTTCATTTTGTGCATTGCTTGCACGTAAATCTGTCACATCTTTATATTAACATAGCACAGTAACATAGTTATGGAGATGACCGGCAATTCCTCATTTACAATTGCAAAAGTTTCTGTGGTATGGCTAATATTCACTTTCTAGATTAACATAATCGTTTAGTCAGGAGGAATCTTTTCTATCTTTATTTCTTTCCCCCTCCCTGGGTGTGGCTTATATGTCACGGTTTAATCACGCGCATTTTTCTTTTCGCTTTAAACATGTCGCCACAAGTTTATTTAGTTAAAGATTATTGAACAGTCTTCATATCTTAAGAATCATGAACCTTTTTGCTTTTTGCAGTTCAAATTGCTCACTATGTGAGTCCCTTTTTTTTTTTTTCCTTTTTTTTGGTGAGCATGAATATACCTTACTTCAGTTGTATTTGTCTAAACAGTTATGTGTTATACCTTGCTTCCAGAGTTTTAAAAGCTATTACAGAGAATAAAGAGATATGTCTAGCAAATCATGTACCGCAAAATAAAGGACGCAGTTTAGGATCAATTTCTTTCTAAGAAACTTCATATTTAAGAAATTGAATCAGCAAAGGTATGCCTTTGGACATTGGAAACTCCTAGAACAGAACGACTTGAGCAACTCTATCCTTTACCCTTCTAAGAATCATGCACCTATTTCTTTGGCAGTTTAAAAAGCATTCTTTGAAAAAATTACTAAGAATACGAATAAATTATACCTTGCTTCAGCTTAAAAGCCAATGTGCCATACTTCAGTGAGTTTAATAGCAAAATAGAGAATTAAAGGATATATCTTCTTGGAAACTTCACGGGCAATATGTAGAAAAAGAATAGCATCCTTTTCTATTACTACATTGGAGACTTTTGGAATGGAATGAAATGAGCAATAGCATCCTTTACTCTTCCAGGATGATGCTCAATATGTGGAAAAGGTCTGCCTCTGACAAACTTGACGACACCTAGCGCTGTCTCTTCTCATGTCTCTGCTCCTTCTAGAGTTCATCATCTCTCCTGCAATCCCGAATACCCCATCTTTCTTGATCTCTTTTACTTGTAAGTAGTAAGGGATCAACTATTCCCCAGCAGCATCTATAACATGACCCAACCCTTCGGCTCATCTTAAGAGCCAAACTTGCTTTCAAATCCAAAGAAACCATTACCTTAGGCTGAAGCCTGCTGCCTAACGACCTCATTGGCAGCACAAAATGAATATACCACAGCATAAGATCTTCGTCATCCTTAATAGCTGACAAAAAGTTATCGAGGCCTATATCATCATAATTGCGCATGAAACACGCAGGGTTCCTCTCTAGTGCAATAGATGGCTTATCTAGATATCTGAACTCCTAGAGTTTCCCATTCGGGCGAATAAGCTTAACAGTACAAATCTTAGAAGTTGACTCGCATGAATTGCAGATTTCCATGTTCAAGGTAGGTTTATTCTTTGTTATAATCGATTCAAGAGAGCTCTTTGATAATGGTGATGGGGGTGACAATGTGATTTTGTAGTTTATTAAATTATATAATTGCCTGTTGTGTTGTTAATTAACAACAATAAATGGATGCTTTTCTGATACTATTATCGGTTGTCATTGATGGTGTAAAAAGTTGCTTAAAGATGACAATGAGGTCAAAACACTGTTTCCTAGTCCAACGACGAACTGCTTGTTTATGTAAAATTGTAGTTTCATATATTAAATATACTGATCATCTCCCATCTAGTGAATTGCAATAGAGAAGTCTAGACAGTTGAAATTGATGCATATTTTTCAGCTGCTTTGAAGCTTATTATTGTTGGTGATATGCCTTAAAATTGCAATTGTAAACCCCGGAAATTTTCACAGTAGTATACAGTAGTAGAATAGAAAACGAAAATTAGATAGTGAATTTAGAAACCGATAGAAATCCTAGAAAGACTAATGAGTTGTGATAAACTCATTCCTAGTTGAAAAACCCGAATAAAAAATTTTCTCGACCTTAATAGATACCAAAAACGAGATTTCATATCTTGAACCGATAATTCAAGATATAACTAGAAATAATTTTTAAAATTTCGAAATCGATAAGATACAGTTAATTTATAGAGCTTATCGGTATAAAACAATAGATTATAAATACAAACAAACACTAATACTGAACAATAAGTATCAACTTAGAACTAAAAAGAAAATTTCGAACCCGCTGTTATAATTGTTAGAGAGTTCTAAATTTATTAGGACTTGGTTCCTAATTTAATTCATCGAACTTGAAAATTTAACCACGTAAGTTAAAAAAATATATATATCATATTAAAAATAATTAATTATGTTAAGTGTTAACTAAAAATTTGAAAATACAAATAATATAATGTTGTAGTAACTTAGGTAAATTTACTTCGATAAAACGTATAAATAACGGGAATAGATACGCAAATAATTTATTTTCTTAGTAAAAATATTTTTTGGCTAATAACTATTATATATAATAAAAAAAAAGAGAGAGAAAATCGAATTTCTCTCAACCGCTGCTTGAATGAAGGCTGGAACGTGAACAGCCGTGGATAGCAGCAGCTTCAGCAACACCCACAGCAGCAGCTTCAGCAACAAGCAGCAGCAGCAACTGAACAGCAGTGGACAGCAGCAGCTTCAGCAACACCCACAGCAGCAGCTTCAGCAACAAGCAGCAGCAGCAACTGAACAGCAGTGGACAGCAGCAGCTTCAGCAACACGCACAGCAGCAGCTTCAGCAACAAGCAGCAGCTTCAGCAACAAGCAGCAGCTTCAGCAACAAGCAACAGCAGCAACCGAACAACAGCTGCAGTTCACACCAGCAGCTACACACACACACGCACGCACAAGCACCTAGAACAAGCACCTGGAAAAACAGAGCAGCTGGAGGAAAACAGGGCAGTGCAACCAGCTGACTTTTGGCCTAACTTGATCTGATTTTTAGAATAGATTTCAACCCGAAAAAGGACACCCAAACCAATCTAAAAGCTACACCTTTACCCCACAATTAATTTACAATAATTACAAACCAATTGGGAGAGGATTACAGCTCCAAAATCGGATGGAAAATCGTGATGCAGCAGTCCAAAAACATCCCCTACTGCAGAGACCCGATTTTTGCTGACCAAGTTTGATCCGATAATTGAGCCTCTAAATTCAAACAAAATTGACCCAAAAGCCAACCAAAACACTCCACATGTAATCAACAATAAATGAGGAGAATTTCAGCACACAAAAACAACCACAACCACTCCAAATATCCATGCCAAATTCGGATCTTGACAGCTGCAGCAGAGGAAAATTCAACAAACAGCAGCACATTCTCCAAATCCAACTCCGATTTTTGCAACATTCTAGGATTAAATGAGCTGATATTTTGACCAATTAAACACCAATAAGAAGCCTTCAAATGGACACTTCATACACCAAAAATTAATAGAAAATCGATCCAAATTCGTCCAAAAATCAAGGTGAAAATTGTTCCAGAAATTTCAGTTTTCACACTTCAAACTTCAACAAATTTTTGACCCGATTTTTACACTAGTTGATCTCTTATTTTTACACACATAAATAGCATTAATTAGCTACCAAACAAAGATAATTAAGACCCTCAAGCTAGCCACAAGAATTTGTCAAAAACAAGTCAAATTTTGCATCCAACTTTGCAAATTCGTGTAGAAAATCCAGCTGCATTTGTGGACATTTTTCAAGTCCAAAACCAATTCCAAAGACTCTAAAACTTAGTCTAATCCTAGTATAAGTATATAAGCCTAAGTTAGACATACTTTGAGCTCATAAACCCCACAAAAACACTCTCAAATTCCAGCTGCAAACCCAAGTGCGTCCAGCACTTTTTCATTTCCTTTTTCCATTTCCACCTCAACATAGAAGCTTAGAACATTGTGTGAACAACCATAAACCCTAGCCTACTTCCATACCTTATATACACACACTAAGCTCATCAATAACCACCAAAACCGAATCAAAAATCCTAAGTCATCCTAGGGTTCAAGAGGAGGAGTTTAGCTTGTCAAGGTGAGAAAATTTGATTACATTAGTGAACTTGTATTATAGTTAATGTGCTTAGTTAGAAACTCATCCTCTAATCTTTGATTAGGTTTAATTTTGCTTTAAGAGGAAGTTGAACAACCTCCTTCCATTCCAATCCAAGGTAAGCTCCAAACTACAACCTATCCTTGTTAAATTTATGAATAGACCTTAGGATGAATTATTGAGCTTTTGAAGAAAGTTTTGTGGTTGATAAAGGTTGTAAATCTATTGATGAATTCAAGAGGATAGATGTTGATGTGTTGAGAATGCATAGATATTGTTGGAAGAGAAAAACAACAACTTAGAAGTCTTATAATTGTGGTAATAGTAAATTCGGATTTAAGGATGAAGTGAACAAAACAAGACTCAAACTTCATCAAATCTAGTCTAAATGCATGTTTAAAGCTTCTAAGACCTTATGAACATAAAGCTTGATAAAACAAACTTTACAAGCATGATTAGAAGTCCTTTAGTACAAGAAAAGTGTTATGAACAATTTATAGAAATTATACATGCCAAGACTTCTACAATTATAACGAATTTAAGATGTAAATGGAAGTTAAATAAAATCCTCCATAATATATATATACTCAAAAGAAACTTGGAAGAATTAAACAATAAAAATTTATTTACTTTAAGAAATCGCTATAAACCATAGGAATAATACCAAATACCGATCTAGGACACTTAGTCACTCATAGGAATTTAATTTCTATTTATAGATATTATTGACAAGTACTTTATTTAATAGGAATTTCAATACTGTCGAGGATTTCCCGGTTGATTACTACGATTGATCAGTATGAGCAGGTGAGTAACTTAGACTTGTTACATTGTTTGTGATTGTAGTTTAGTTGCATTAAAATACAAAGATAAATAATGAACTCTCGTGTGTATGGGATTATGGGACTTGCTTGTTGTTTGAAATTACTTGTTTGATAAACTACTAATCAAAAGTGATAATGAATGGTTTGTGAAATTACTGTATGTAAAGCATGTTGAGTGTTTTGAATGAAGTTGATCACTTATAATCTGACTAAAAATTATCGAACTCATAAGTAACTTGGTGCATGCATAGCATGATTTGCATATACTGCATTATGTTTTTACGAATGCCTACTACGCGTTAGAATTTCGGTTCTCTGGTAATACTTGGTTTTTCTAGGCAGAGGCTATTAGTTCTATGCAAGTTTACCTTTGTTTTGTCGGTTCCATGGGAACTAACTGGTAACGAAGGGCGCCGCCCATGGTATCGTTGTGAAATGTCTAACACTTAGTGGAGTTTCTAAGGCGCAAAACAGGAAATGGGTGTTTAAAATATCATTAACATAAAGAGATAATAATTGTAAGAATTGTGGATTTCCTGTGTGCTTAGTTTCTCCTGGGTAGGTGATTCAGGGATTGGTTCCTTCAACCCCGATGAGAGGGCGTAAATCTCCATCCTGTTTGGATTCCAGTTTGTCCAAGCTTGTAATTGTTCATGTGCTTGATTGATGCATTACATATGATTGATAATAACTTGTTTGTTGTGATAAGTCTGGTTATTCACTGAGCCCGTGGTTATGCTCACACTCCTACAGTCCTTACAGGATGACACTTAAGCCTTGGTTGGTGGCTTCTAGGAGCTTAGAGCCGGTATGATTCTAAAGCTGGAAGAGTTTTGGAAACAGGGAAAAATAGTTTCTTTATTTATATGTTTTAATTGATGTTAGTGCATCAATTTTTATTATTTGAGAACTTAGATAGTTTTATGGTTTGTAATAGTTATTATTCAGACTGTAGTACTTAATTTTGGTATTATGATTTTATTTACTTTCATCGTTTCTTACCACGTAACCAAAAAGATCCTGTTTTGTTAAATGTACGTCACCTTCCAAAGTAGTTCTAGTATGAATATGTGTATTTGATATCGTCTAGATTATCAGGCTATATCATAATATATATATTACTACTAGGGTACTATTGGGGCGTGACAGCAATTGAATAATTTGTTATTAGACCAAGTCTTTAGGAACTTTTGTTTTCAGACTTATCTTTAGGAGTCAGCTAGGATGTGCCTAGATATTTGTGGATTTTTTATTTTATTGTTATCTTATTGTTATGTATCAGCTCTATATATAGAGCATTGATGTGAATGAATGAGTATTCTCCAAAAAAATCATATGCTCTTCTTTTTATTCAACTATGTATTTTCTTTTTATATATCATAAAAAACAATATGGTATTATAGCACTCATCTTAAGGACATGTAAGATTGAGTGATAAAAACACACTATCTTAATGGAAGCTGATACACAATCATCTTTCAATCATATAGTTCCACCTATTTTTTATCAAGCACGGGCTGTTAGGATGACAGTCTATCTCGATGCATTGGATCTTTTGGAGGCAATGGAAGAAGATTATGACGTTCCACCATTACCAGCAAATTCAACGGTAGCAAAAATGAAGCAACATAAGGAGAAGACAAGGAAGTCAAAGGCTAAAGCATGTCTTTTCTCTGCCGTTTCAAGCACCATATTTACCAGGATCATGAACCTAAAATCAGCCAAAGACATATGGGACTACCTCAAGAAGGAGTACCAGGGCAATGAAAGAACTAAGAATACGCAAGTGCTCAACTTGATTAGAGAGTTCGAGATGATTAAGATGAAAGAGTCAGAAACGATTAAAGACTACTCTGACAAGCTGGTGGGCATTGCTAACAAAGTGAGGCTACTAGGTAAGGAATTTTCTGATGAGAAAATTGTCCAAAAAATTCTTGTCACTTTGCCTAAGAAATATGAGTCCAAAATTTCTTCTTTGGAAGAGTCTAAAGATTTGTCAAGCATATCCTTGGTAAAGTTAGTTAATGCTTTGCAGGCCCAAGAGCAAAGGAGAATGATAAGAGGAAGGCACCATAGAAGGTGCTCTTCTTGCAAAGATAAAAAATTCAGGAGGAGATAAATACAAGAAGTACAACAAGACTGACAACAACAACATTAAAGAGTCATATCCACCTTGCCCACATTGCAAAAAAAACAAATTACTCACAAAGAAAATGTTGGTGGAGGCCTAATGTCAGGTACAGAAAATGTGGACAGATTGGGCATATGGAGAAGATTTGCAAGACACGACAACATGAAGATGCAAAAATT
This sequence comes from Combretum micranthum, assembly GCA_024138025.1. Taxonomy (NCBI): domain Eukaryota; kingdom Viridiplantae; phylum Streptophyta; class Magnoliopsida; order Myrtales; family Combretaceae; genus Combretum; species Combretum micranthum. The sequence goes on along the minus strand of JAMXBD010003424.1, from coordinate 92,555 downwards.
ATAACTAAACAACATGAAGAGGAAGAATTATTTTAATATCATGCGGTTGCAATTACTAAGGCAAGGAGGAGTGTTGGTGATATGCCTTAAAATTGCAATTGAATAATTTGTTATTAGACTAAGTCTTTAGGAACTTTTGTTTTCAAATTTATCTTTAGGAGTCAGTTAGGATACGCCTAGATATTTGTAGATTTTTTATTTTATTATTATCTTATTGTTATGTATCAGCTCTGTTTATAGAGCATTGATGTGAATGAATTATGCTCCACAAAAATCAGATGCTCTTCTTTTTATTTAACTATGCATTTTCTTTTTAATATCATAAAAAACAACAATTATTTCTGTTTCTCGTGAAAATGATAAATAGTCTGAGCATCACATCATCAAGTGGCTTGAAAGACTATTGTTTTCCAATGTTTCAAAGATGAACAGATCTTTCTTTCTTTTAAAGGTCCATTTGATTCGTCATTTTCAAGTCGTTTTATCATCTTATTCTTATTATTTTCAAAGAAAATATTTGTCAAAAATAAATATTTTTACTCATAAACATATTAAACAAATCAAATATAAATAAAATACAAATAAGATACAGATAAAATATAAATACAAATAAAAATTAAATAATCTAAACAAATCCTTAATTATGGAACGAGTTTTGACAATCATTTGCAATACATATGCTTGGATAGCAAAGGTGGATATCGCACTGTCATGAGAATTAGATTGAAAACTATACCAAGATATTAAATTGTAGGAGCCTGATTTTTGGAATTAAATAATTTTCACATAGGAAAAAGTCAAAGAAAGCCGTGATCAGTAATTTGGCCATATTTTCATTTGAAGAGGCCAATGACTCACGAGTACAATCTAAAAAGCTCTTTCCAAGCCTAACTTCCAAATCCACCACAAAGTTCTTATCTTTTATCAGCTATGTTGTTACTTCAAAAGATAATGAAAACCTCAAAACTATTAATTAAGTGCCGATAGAATTGCAAATGTTTACAACATGATTCATTCCATAAATACCAATGCTTTTGGCATTATAGTATAATTAATCGAAGCATATATATATATATAGGGAGGTATAGAAATAAAGGTTCATCTAATAAAAAATTTAAGAGATGAATAACAATGTGTCTTTTATATTAGTTATAATCTTCCTTTTTTCCTTTTCCCTGGTGATTACGTAAAAGAAGAAAATCCAAATTAAATTCATCTAATTGGAAGAACCAATTCATACTATTAGAGAACAAAAATATATCCACAAGATTATAATCATTTACGTGCCACTTTTGGCTATCAATTCAAATTTCAACATTCGCTTTTACTGGCGTTACTCGTATATTCTGTCCTCGCCCCAACAAATGATTATTATATTGACAATATGAATTGACGCTTTTGCTTATTAAATACTGCATAAAATGAGAAATCAGTTCTATTAAAGAGTAGTAAAATTTAAAATTTCACACCTATGCCCAATGCCTACTATATATGATGCAATCAGTATCATTTGAATATCCTTTAATATTTTTAAATATGTTCAAAACATGTTTTGAATATACTAAAATGTTCTTTTTATTGCTAGATAGAATAACTTTTAATGGAACGTTCCATTTTTTTATGCCACTTGTCGCACTTTTTTATCTTTTTATTTATTTTATGTTTAAGGAATATTTAGGAAGTTTCTTTTTTAAATATTTTAAAGTTTTTTTCATATCTTTTTATTTAGTTTATGATAGGTTTTTTTTTTCTTTTTCAGTAAAATTTAAGATTTTAGTATTCATTGTATGCTTTAGGGCGAATTGACATTATCAGTTTTTATCAGTAATAATATTTAAAGCTGCTTTTGCTCTCTTTTTCCTAAATTCTTAAAATTTCTTTATTGATTTTGAGTTTGGATGCCAGTTATTCGGGTATTCTTTGAATCAACAGACTAATAGAAGATTGCATTTCGACATTCATGTGCAAATCGATGGATCATGATATGTCCTTTTTCTTTCATCGCATCAGTTGGTATCAAAGCCTTAAAGAACACGCTTGTCCATTGGAGATGGTGAACAAATTTTATACCCAAGTGACAATTGGAAGGTATGGTTGTCTTATGATCATTGATGATTTCTCCTACAACATGATTTCTAAATATTTTGTTGATAAATGGGTTTACATAAAAACATCCATGCCCATATGATGTGGTTCATAACAATCAATTAATTTGAGTGACAAAAAAGCACATGTATCTTTCTTTGGGAAAGAATTAAAAGATTCAATTTTTGTAATATTGCATATATGGATGATTGTCACATACACTTGGGTCAACCATGAAAATCTTACCATGATGTGATTCATGATCCTATTAATAATTACTATCGTTTTACTATGGGAAGAAAATTCATCCTAGTACCAATGATAAAGGAATATGTGCAACAGGAGATAGAATCGTTAAAGGGTTAAGAAAGATTGGCTAGATGAGAAATTCAAGGTTGATGTTATAGAAAAGTTTGAAGTGAATGTAGACAAAGATATTTTTCATACTAGTGAATTAGTTTTTTATACTTAAGTTGATGAATAGGAGGATGTTGTTGAGGCAATTGGTGATGGTGAACCAATTTTTTATACTGATGTTGTTGAACAGGAGATTATGAATAGAGATAGTAAGGAAACAATGGTGGATAAGGAGGTTGTTGAAGAGATTGCAATTCATGAAGTAGCAAGTACTATCGTAGTAAAGTTTCGCGATGTATTTTCTAATAAGTTACAGAATGGATTTGTAGAACATAAAAAAAACAACTAGGCTTTAAAACATAAGCAGAAGCTACAAGGCGGGTTTCTAAACCGACTTTAAGCTTACTTAACTAACCATTTTCTCTTTTGCAATTCATGCCTAATTCAACAACAATAATAAAAGAGATAGGGGAAAGATAAGCCTGCATCGGGATATTATGTGAAGTTTGGACCGCTCCCTAGTCTCCACGATCCACAATTGTCTCACTTAATGAGGGCTTCACACTCCTTCAATAAAAAAAAAAAAAAAAAAAAATGCCTCAACAAGAGGACTTCACAATTGCCTCACAAATTTAACACATGAAGACTTCACTAATGACTCAAACACATGAGGACTTCATTAAAACACATAAACATGTGATTATTGTCTTACATTATTTACTCATAAATCTCACCATGGCATTAATCACATTTTCACTCAACTAATACAAATATAAAATGAGATAGTATTTTGATATAATCTGTACAAATTTAGCTCGAATCTCTTGCATAAACGCACCCTAACACATCTATTTATAAGCATCTCCAAGAAAGTAGCTGTTGCCCCTCAAAACAACCATCAACAATCCGATGGAAAACTGCCAATGGCTAGTTTTTTGTGCACTAGCAAGCTGGTACACACAAAACATGTGCATTTCTTCCACACCATCAAACCAATTAGGGGATGGTAGCATCCTCAAAAATGTTCAAGATGCCTCCAATCGTGTATCACTTATACCGGTGAGCTGGTGCACTTTTTACTTGCATAACTGCAAAAACATAAAACACAAAGCATAAAACAAACACAAACATATATTGCATAATTAAAGCTCATCTCATTCCAAACATGTTTTGCTTATTAAATGCAACTTAAATAAGTTGTGGAGCATTTGTACAATCCATTTTCTCATCAAAACAAGATTATAACCTCCACATGGTTCAATAAGATTATCCCTGTTATTTGATACCAGCATCAGATTGATCTTGAACATGAGCAAAATATAAGAGTTATTTGCTAAGGGTTCAATTCAAAAACCCCTAATAGTTCTAGCCTTTTAACACCTAATAAGAAAGATCCATGGCATTTGAGCATGGTTAACTTGAGCAATTCTTGCATGATATGGTGAAAATTTGAGGACAAATTTTGTCTAACCAAGGGTAATGATGCAGTCATAATCATTTAAATTTCTTTTAATTTTTTAAATATGTTAAGAATATCCTTTGAATATATTAGAAAGTCTTTTTTATTGATAGAATAACTTTCGGTGGAACTTTCCATTTTTCATGCCAGTTGTGGCGCTTTCTTATCTTTTTATTTATTTTATGTCTAAGGAATATTTAGGAAGTTTCTTTTTTAGAAATATTTAGGTATCTTTTTATTTAGTTTATGATAGGATTATTATTCTTTTTTAGTAAATTTTAAGATTTTAATATTTATTAATGCCCTAGGGCGAATTAAAATTATCGGTTTTTTATCAATAATAATATTTGGAGCTGCTTTTGCTCTCTTTTTCCTATATTCTCAAATTAGATTTATTGATTTTGAGTTTAGAAACCTATTGTCTAGGTATTCTTAGAATCAATGACTAATAAAATATTACATTCTGACATTCATGCACGAATCAATGCATCGTGATATTTCCTTTTTCTTTCATTGCGTCAATATACGCTATTACCTAGAGTGATTATTTTATATAGATTTCAGCTATGTATGTGATTGTCATTGGCTAGTACATGAAAAAATTGAGTTTTTTATAGATGAAATATAGCTATATATATCCTATTAGGTTATGAATGAATAGAATCGAGATGGTATAGTAATAAATTTAAGCCAACTCACTCAAAATTTCAAAACTTGAGGCCATCTCGAGTCTAATCGAGCTTAAAATTTTAAGCTCGAATTTAGCTTAAAGTAACACTACAAAAGCTCAAGCTCAGCTTAGTTCAACTCATTTGGGTTCGATTTATTGAAAATATTTTTTAATTCAAATTTAGAAAATATTAACATCCAATTTGAATTTGATTAATATTTAAACTCGACTCAAACTCAATAGAGTTCGAGTAGGCTCATGAGCTAATTGAGTTAAACATACAAAACTTAAGCTTGACTTTATAAACTAATCAAGTATCTTGAACTCAAGCTCGAGCTTAAGTTGATTATTCTCGAATCGAATTCGAGTAAATATCAAACCAAGATTGAGTAGTTTATGAACTAATTTAGTTAATTCACGCTCCTACATTCTATCAATAAGTACATGGTACCAATTTTGTACCCATAACCTATCCTATAGTATTTTGAAACTACCATATACATATACCTTACAAAACCTATAAGGTATAGGTTCTCTTATAAATCTGTAAATCTTTTTGACCTATATTAAATTTAAAGTCTAATTGTTATTGTTATCTTTGATATATTCATTAATGCGGTATACCACCTTTAGAAAGAAATTTAAACAGTAATTTTCTAATACACAAGCTCTTTATTATGCACAACACGCTTTTGCAATGTTAAAAAAGAAACATACCTAATATTTCAAACTTGTAGTAAGCACTTGTTGATCTTGTTTATTTGATGCCAACGAAAATATGGAACCTACAGCATATTCAAATGATTATAAAAACTTGGGACATAGTTGTATTCATTAAGTTCTAAAGATAATTGGCACTTATGTAACATAAAAGATCAAATATATTCAACCAAAAACTTATGCTATGGTATAGAACACCGTAGTACAATCATCTAGAAAACAACATGTTACTGTAGTTGAAAACGACATTATGTTAGATTAGGGTTTATATAGATAGGATGAAAAAGGGAAATGGAAGAAGTCATGAAAGGAAACAATGATCCAAATGGTAGTGTTCCCAACCCAAGCTGAACACGGTCATGCTGAAGTCGTGTTAGCTTAGGTATTCACGAGCAAAGTATCATCAAGTCAAAAGGTGTGTGGGTTAGTATGTCATGGTCCACTTAAGGGTAGCCCTAACTCAAGAACAAAGGCAAAGATAGATGGAAACATTCATAAATATGAACAATTTGAATGCTACACAAGCCACAAATTCTCAAACTTCTTTACATATAAACATAATTAGAAAAGACTTGGTTATATTTGTTGCAAGCTCCTCTCTTAGAAAATTTCCCCTTATTGTGGTGATACATTCTACTATTCAAATATATAAGGATAAATAGGTATCCTCTCATCTCACAATTAAGCTAAGTGAGAGGATAAACAATACACCACATATAGGGATACATATAAACACAAAAATATATATGCACAAAATGATTATGTGATAATGCTAATTGAGATGATAAACAATCACTCATAATGATTCAAACAACATCAAATACACAGCAATTCAAATCATAAGATCCGCAAACATAAGCCTACTGTTAGCAAAAACAAAATCTATCAGCTAGGAGTCTAGTAGCATTACATTTCTATTCTTCAAAGTGCATAGGTCCCACGATTACTTCTCCCAACAAAATGATATCTCTAATCAATACTAGATTCGTGATTTTCAGCAAATAGTAAAGTCTGCTTATCATTAGTTTTTTTATAATTGTCTTTTATAGCTTTTAATATTAATTTTAAAACATGCAGGAAAGGTATTGTGGAGTTCATTGAAAAATTATCACAGTTTTTTATGATTTGTTCTAAAATATTCACTTTTCACATATAATAATAAACTTTGTAATTTTATAGTGTTCCTTAGTAGGAACTTTAGGAAACATGTTAGATTTAAATTATCCTATTCGGGGTGACAGACATATACATATATATTATGCATTCTAAAGCATGCGGTTTTATAACTAAAGGCCTATTGGAAATATAATTATTGAGTAGACAAGCTGGATAGACTCGTTAGAATAACATCAAGCAGTACGTAGGCTGAATGACTATAAAATGTATAAATAGTAATCAAATCCAACGCTTATCTAAATAGTATTCAAAAGTTCAATACATAATATGCAACATGTTATATTAATATTCTCGTATATAATCCAGACCTTGTTTAATAATTATATGAAAGAGTTTAAAACGTTAATTGGTTGACCATACTGAATAATATATGAATTGTCTTATTTTAGGTACCTTTCCAGTTTTGTTGCTGAGTTGTGTTAACATAAAATAAGTCTTTGAGACTTTTGGGGTTATTAAATGACTACTAATACTTCATCAGTGTCCGAACCACTTTGGAAATATAGACGGAGGGAGGGAATTTTATAAGACTTTTCTTTTTTTTTTTTTTCCCTCAAGTAGAGATATCATATTTGAATCTCCCTCTCTTATTGTAATATTTAAAAAAGAAAAAGTTTATTTACTAAATATAGTATAAAATATTTATAGAACCTAAAAGAATCTTTCATGCCTCAATATAATAATTTAAAAAAAATTACTATTTGTGAACTTCTTAATCCAAATACCATGTGTCTGTGTACATATATTATCCCTCCAGCCGAATGGTTCCGTTACTTAAGAATTTAGGGTTGAACTTTGCTTTATAGTGAAACTACAGTACAAATAATTTGCGACCATAAATATCAACAATAAATGAATATTCTTTTAGGTTAAATGTCACTTATGGTAATTGAAATCTAGAATTGATTGATTTAATACCAAAAAAATTCTCATGTAAGCTAGCCATGAAAGTATTGTTGGCATGCACGAAAGTTCTTTTAGATGCTAAATTAATCAATTTTAAAAGTTCAGATACTCAATTGATCAATTTCAAAGTTTGAATACCTAATTATATATTTTGTCAAAACTCAATACTATTCACCACATTAACCCTTAACTTTATATTATCATTTTAACTCGTATTTCTATCAAACTTCTGTTTGCTTATATGTTTACTTGGAAAGCTATAAATTATCAAGACTTTGGAATTGTTATAATAAGAAATATATTATTAATTTTATTATATTTCTCAATCGCAAAATCCTAGCACCCTACTGTCACAGTGTCATACCCCTATTGAGTGTCTTGCATTTAGACCATTACTAACATTGATAATTTTGTTACTATTGTACAAAAGGAATTATTTTTAGTATCTTAACATACGTCCTCATCTTTATGGTTATAGACACTTCATAAAATACAATTTTTGTATATAGATATGTTTTCAAAAAGTCTAACAATGAGGATAAAATTATCGTTAACCAAACTTTATGTGATTTTAACTGGTTGTGTTAGCCAACCTAGCATGAAGGACTATCTCCAATTCAAATGCAAGTATTTTATATGGTAGAGACTCCTCACTAAAAGAGCCTAATGGCAGGTGGGAAATGGGATTTCTATAAATACAGCATTAGATTGAAAAATTCCTAACATTGCAAAGAAACCAGCTTTTTATACGATATAAGCAACCTAGAGGCTAAAGTGTCTGACCTCATATGCAAAGTAACAAGGACTTGGAATCATATGTATGAACTTTACAAGTAGCTTGATTAAGGATCTGTCGATCATTCTAAAAATCCTCATTCGCTAGATAAGTGTTGAAAACCAACTCATTTGACCTCATCAGATCAGACAAATGTAGTATGAGATCGACCTACAACTTTGTGAGATGCTCCTCTTATCATAGCAACTACATGCGCCACTTCTTCTTACTAAGTGGAGAAGGAGACATGGAAACAAGTATAGCATTGCTCAAGTGTACCAAAATTCAAACATTTTATGAGGTGTGCTAATAATAATGCAATACCTACTTAAAGCAACTTAATGAGGAGATTATGACTATCTCAAAATCAGTGTAAGTTTTGTGATACTATAGAAACAATTAAGCATGTACTTTTCTTCGGACTAAACTTGTGTTGTTTGCCACTATAGGCTTAAAAGTGGAATTTAGATTGGTTATACATATTTAGCTTAAGCAACAAGTCGATACAACAAACATGCATGAACAAGCCAATCCTTTTACTTAATTAGGAAATGTGCTGTGGTGCATATGGAAAGGACAATGTAATGCCTTTTTCAACTCTAAAGAGCTCGAGGTTGGCACAACGAATGAATTCACTAGAAAGGCCCTAACAAAAGATACCATATTATATCAAAGACTACAACTTGAATAAAGAATGTGCTATGATGTAGCAGCAAATGCTCCCAACTTGGATCAAACATTAACTCCCTATAGGATTGTTGGCCCTATATCTTTGAATATTAGTCTACAATAAATGGACAATCATGACAACTAACCTATTGAAACCAATCATTGTGTAGTCTCATGCTCTTAAATTAAGGTAAACTTTGATGCTTTATTTAATGGGGTGTTAACATTTGTTTGTTGTGCTCCTAAAATCAATGAATCCATGACTCATTTCAAGGCTGTTCACTTCACTAAAAGGATGAGATCGGGAAGAGGTAGATTTTGAACTAGATAATTCTATTGTGTTCCAAGTTGTCTAATCATGTTTTGAACCACTTAAGAGCTTGTACACAATCATTCAAGATCTAAAAATCTTTATCCATCCTTCAAAAACATTAATTCAAACTAGGCAGCATGCAAATCAAGTGGTTGGTTAGGTTATCACACACATTTGAAGATGTGTCTTACATTTGGATTTATATGCCCCCATCTCCTTTAAAGGAAAAATTGCTTTCCAATGCTTGTAATATAATTCTCTTATTTCCATATGTATGAAGAGCTTATTGATTTACTAAACTCGGTATTAACATAATATCAATCTGACTTATTGGGAAAAAAAGGGATGAAATTATATTTATGCATAAAACACCCATCTCAACTTTTTCTTCACTCTTGAAGCATCATGTCACCCAAGAAGCTTTTCAAAGAGATGGATATCCATGGAAGAGATCAAGAACACATCGTCAGATGGACATGCAATTATTAATTGTTGCAAGCCTCCCCATTTTTATTTACGCTATACAATACCAAAATTCATATGCTAATAGAAAAGTGTTGCAGGTATTAAATCACTAATGAAGTTTTTGATGGAAGGAGGATACGAAAGCACAGTAAATCTATAAACACAAAAAACTCGATTAGTGGTGCGTTGGGGAGTTGTGCATTACTGCCGCTTCAATGCCTAAGTTAGTTGTGGTTTCTTTATAGTCTTAGGAAGTAAATGCATTAATAGTCCAAAAGAAGTTCTTCAGGGAGTCTTAAGCATCTTACTTTGTCTTGCGTCTAAGGGTTACTTATAGGAGGTGACCATAACGAATGGACCACAAGATATCTTCTTTACACATGGTGAATCCCTCTAGGATCATTAGTTGGCCTAATCCACGTAGCATAACAATGTCAGGTGCAAAACACGATCATGTCAAGATAACTAAACGAGCACCGATTGCGAAGGAAATATAGATGTTAGGTATCGTAGTCCCCCCTTAAGGTCGGGGGTCCATCCAAGAAGTTGTGATCTAGGTTAGGAGCTCTGACTGCTTCGGAACGTCAAGATCGCCATAAAGCTTTTTGGCGAGATTGGGGGGTTATGTCCTCCTAAGGCTTCCATAAAGTGGGCCATATGGGAGTTGCCAGTGGGCTTAGGAGCCCATTAATCTGGGGCTTCGACCAAAAGGACCTTAGTCGAAAATCTCCGATCAACAAAATGTAAACATGTTTAGAAGGTGACAAAAGGAAGGAATTTTCAAAGTAAAATACCTAAAAAAATATTTTTAAATTATGAGTATTAAAATAATTTTAAATCTTAATTATTTCTTTCAAATATAAACCCTGTCAGTTTAAATACTCTATGCTCACTCTAGATAATTCTTTACAAAATCTAGTCTAACCATTTATAGAAATTTCAAAAGAAACAAATGCTTTGAAACTCTCAAGCTCTTTATAATTTCTTTGAAAATGTAAACTCCCCTAAAAACCTTTACAATTTTTTTTTTCTTGCTTAGAATTCACAATACAGATAGATAGTAACGACATAGAATTTCGTAATAAAAAATCACCTACCACGAGTAGGACGATCAAGATACAAAAGATGTAAGAATTCGTCATGATTGTTAATTCAAAGATCAAAAGTGGATTAGGAGATAACAGTAGTAAAAACCGGACATTTATGAAAAGACCAATAAGAAAAAGAAAAGTTACCCCTAAAAACATGTCGAATCAATGCTAGAAAGACCCCATTGGTCTACACAAAAGATCAATGATTGGTAAAGCGACTGAGATAAGCTGGTTGACTGGCCAGTTGGTTGGTCCCAATCAATTACTCACAGTCGACTGCCACTGGTCGATGAATTCAATCAAGGACTAACTTGTAGGTGCACACAATTTCGGCTAGAACTTTAACATTTGGAAATTTGAGTTAAAGTTTGTGAATGAAAAATAGATTTTAGGTGATGTGATTTACAAAGGCTCTATTTGGATGGTCTGTTTTTCATCTGTATTAATATATTTTTTAAAATAATATATGTAAATATGTCTGATTTATTTTTATATTTTATCTTTTAATGAAAACTGTCAAGTTGATTATTATAATATATCTAATTTTTTATAAATAATTTGTTAAAAAAATATTGAAAAAAATTTCTATATCTGTAATCTGTGAATAAACAAACAAACCCAAAGAATATATCTGGCCAAAAAAAAAAAAAAGATTTACAAAGAATATAATTAACACAGGATTTAATTATCTTATGTTAGGAATTGGACTTTTAAGTTTACTCAAACACAAGGTATGTTCCTACTATTGCTTGATGGTTTTTATTATTATTATTATTGTTATTATTTGAGTTGTTGATCGTTATATTATATTTTTTTCATGTTACGGAATGTTAATTAGGTTCTTGGAACCATTAGATGCCATATATTTTTAAATTATTTTCTTTAATACACATAGTTTCTATTAAAGACTATCTAAACCCCTCCAAACCCACCCCCACAAGGGAAATATTATATATTTTTTCAAAACAGCTTAACTGGTGTAATCCCCTTGATTTTACATAACCCAGTTATAATAAATATTATAAATAAAATATAGAATCATAAATGAACTATAATAAAAATATCATAAATCACTCCAAATTTTTCGCGATTTAAATTTTTAAGTATGAACATATTAGAATAAAGAATCTTTATCACTAACACTTTGAAAGTTCATAATAATCAAAATAAAGAATAAAGAAAACTATTTAATATTTAAGAACCTAAGTTTTAATGTTCGAAAATATTAATACTTTTAAGTTAAATAATTCTAAGTCTATAGAAACTAAAATTATGATCTAACTCAGTAACTTATAATTAGTAAATATAACTAAATAACAAATATAAAATTAAATAAATTTTTTTTAATCTAATAAAAATTCTGGAATAAATTTATATATAGAAATGAATTCATATATAATTTCAAATCTTAAAAATTTATAATAAAGTCGAATTAAGGGCAATATAATAATTAATTTATTAAAATACCACCCAACAAAACTTTTAAACAAATAAAATATAATTTACGATAGCAGGTATAAAAACTAAAAAGTAAAAGTATTAAACTAAAGATTCTATGTATACTATCGTATTTAGAATATTTAATATCATTAATATGTAAATTTTTATCCAAAAATATTATCAAATCAGTATTTATCATATGTGTCATTTAGATCCACAAAATTAAATTTTTTTCATCAGTTCATATTTTTACCCACTCCTTATATATTTATTGGTTATAAATTTATCATCTTCTTTTTATTTTTATATTTTCATTCATTCTAATTCCCTTGCATTTTTTTTGTTACGATTGACGCTTCATCTCTGCTTTTGAATTTGAACTTCCCCTCGGACATGACAAATCCTAAACAAAAAGCAAAAAATCAAGCATATATACACATATGTTTAATAGAAATTCTATGTATACCATAGTATTCAGAATATTTAATAACGCGAATATGAAACTTTTCATCTAAAAATATTACCGAATCAGTATTTAACATACGTATCACTTAAACCCATAAAATTGATTTTTTTTCACAAATTTATATTTTTTTCCCACTCTTACACAGTTGTTGGTTATAAATTCATCATCTTCTCTTTATTTCTATATTTCTATATACCCTAAAACTAAGATAATTATCAACTAATAATTATTATATTAATATTTATACCTATAATACACATATACGGTGCAAATTGCACCAACAATTCGGTGCAAGTGGGAACAAAACACGATTGGGATTGTCTTGAATTTATCCAGCCGAAATCCTTCAATAAATTGCATTAGATAAGATCAAAACCGACTTTAAGATTCCTTGCAAGTTGGCATGAAACAAATTGCTTTCAAATTGGCTAAACTGTCGTACAGAAGCATCTCATGCATGTTATATGTGTAGAAATATCATGTATAAGTGCTTATGAATGATTTAGAATGAATTTGGATGTGTAAAATGCACAAAATAAGCTTTGGGTCCAAGGTTGAAGGTGATGAATAGTACCCTAGTACTGTTCACGTGAATAGTAACAAAATTTTGCAGAAAAATTAAAAAAAAAAACATATATAATTTGTTTCCTTTCTGGTTGGTTGAATAATTACTAATAATATATATTTATTAATTTTGAAGTGAAAATTATTTTTAATAATTTTTTTAAAATTATTTTTATTAATATATAGTTATTTAAGTATATGTGTATGTAAATACTTTAGCATTATAAATGATGTAAAAAATATAATTTTAATAATTATGACTAGATAAAATAATTAATATCATTTTATTTATTAATTCTGGATTATTATTATTTTTAATTAATTTTTAATATAAGTTTTATTAGTATAAGCTAATTAAGATATAGATTGTATGTATATGTATCAGTAATGCAAAAAGTGTTAAAAACTAATATTATTATTTATTATGAATTTTATTATAAAATTAGTAATTATTTAAAAAATAAAAAATATATATTAATTAATAAGATTTAGTTATAAAATCTATTATATTATTCCGAATGTTGTTGTTATTTTATTATTATTATTATTATTATTCTATTGTTAATGTTGTTAATGTTATTATCATTAATATTATCATTAACACTATTATTATCATCAATAATGATGTGATTATTATTACTATGATTATTAGTGATATTATTATTATCAATCAAATTATTATTAATATTATGATTATTACTATCCTTATTATTGATATTATTATTATTATCATTGCTAATGTTAGTATTAGTAATATTGTTAATGATACTATTATTATGATAATTGATATTATTAATACCAATTATTAATATTTTTATTAGCACTAATGAATATCATTATCATTATAAAAATATATATTATTCTAAGTAATATATTAATGATACTACCACTATTATGATTATTACTAGTATTATTATTACTATGATATGTATTATTATTATTGTTATCTTTAAGATTACTGCTATTTTAATACAGTTATTATGAAAAATAATATTTGTATTACTAGCAAATTATCTTATAATTAACATTATTATCATTATTATTTATATTATTGTACTTTATAAATGAAAATAAAGTATAATAATTGTAAAATACTTATTTATGCATAAGAATGGAAATTTAAATAAGATAAATTCTTGAATAATGTAATACATTTTACACAGTAAGAAAATTATATGAAGTATATAAAAAGAAACACGACGACACTAAATAATAGTAAATAAATACGAGTATTATCATGGGTCGGGTAAGGAACAATATAAAAACAGTAATAATAATAATAACTATAAAAATATAAGCCTACTAAATATCAATTTTTTGAATACTCGATAGAAATATAAAAATTTTTAAGATCAAGACAAGCAAAATGAAAATAAACATTAAATAATAATTAATTATCATAGAATCATTAAAGAACCAATACAAGTAATGGAAATTAAATTAAATATCAATATCTGACACCTAGATAATTATAGAAGTTTAGTTACACTATTTTTATCATGTTAATAAATATTTTGTCATAATAAGTGACAATGAATTGTAATTAATATAAATATAACTAATATATCTTAAATGAATTATTTTACTAAGTAAAATCATATTGGATTGATTTAAACTAATTAAAATAGATTTAGAAATTGAATTAGGCGATTAGTTTCAATTAACCCAGCTTAGATTAATATACTAAGTAAAACCATAAAAAGAAAGGAGTATATAATTTCTAAAATATGTCTAATTTAGAATTAGTGTAAATAATAATATAAGTTATACCATAACTAATATGGTGAATATGTTATTTCAAATATCTTATTTTCAAAACTAATAGAAGAATAGATTAGTTAAATAATAAATATCTGTTATTTCATTTTCATAGGAAAAATAGATCAATTCTCGAATTTTCAGTAGCATATTCCAATAGTTTAGCGAGGACCACAGGTGAGTAACTTTGACTTTATCATACTGTTTGTATTTGTAATATAGCTGCATTTATAATAATATATATTAAACTAATATGCATGTGGGGTTGGGTATACTGCATGATGATTGGTGTATGCATGATTGCCAAAATTATCCTATTATAAGTGACAAGTTTATTGTATGATAATTACTGTATGCAGCATGTTGATATTATTTATAAATTGTATGATCACCTTAAACCTAACTAAAAGCTTTTGACACCATAAAAGAAAATGATCATGCATTACACGATTTGCATAAACAGCATTTGAGCAAGTGGCAGCCTACTACGTGTTAGTATTTCGGCTCTCTGATAATGCTTGGTTGACTTAGGCTAAAAGCTATTAGATCAACGCAAGGTTACCTTTGAGCTGTCGGTACTATAGGAACTAAATGGTAAACGAAGGACGCCGCTTATGGTATCGCTTTGAAAGGACTAACACTTAGTGGAGTTTCTAAAGCAGAAAACAGGAAATGAGAGATTTAAGACATGGTTAATTTAAAGAGATAATTAAAGTGAGTATTGTTGTATTCCTGTATACTTAGTCTCTCCTGGGTAGGTGGGCCATAGCAATGTGATCCTTCAATCCCGATGAGAGGGCATAAATTTCCATCCTGCTTTGGATTCTAGATCATCCAAGCTTGTAATGTACATATGATTGATTGTTACATTGCATATGATTGATAATTATACTTGTTTGTTATTGTTTGATGTGTGGTTTGTTCAAGTTATCCACTGAGCCCGTGGTTCACTCACCCCCCAACAGTTTTTGTGCAGGACTAATATTAGCTAGGATTGGGCTAGGAATGTGTGAAGAGAGCTTCTCCAACAAACTCTATTAAAGACAGAAATATAGGATATGGTAAACTTAAACTGTAAATTAGATAATTTTTATAATAATAGAAATTTGTAAGCTGTAAGTTTGAAACCCATTTACATTATTGGTAGGGGATACCGATTTCTGCGATCTTAGTAGGAAGTGGACAATCGGATTTCATAGTTGAAATCCAGTAATATAATATATATTTATATGAAAGACACTGATAAATAAATAGAGTCTTGTACACTCTGACTTGCAAGACGGCTCTTATATACGGGTGCACACATGGTATGATAGTTTTAGATTAATCCTACTAGGCCCCCTTTCGAGGCGTGACAACTGGAATTTTATCATTCTTTATAAATTTTACTTGGTCTATGGTTAATTTTTGCTAGCCAAAATTGTTGGGAGTGACACAATGTAATTATTGGTGCTGTTTGAGGTCTGATATAAAATAGGTTTTATGCTGTCCCGTAATGGGTGTACTTAGTGTGGTCTCACACTTATAATTTTTTTGTTGCTTCAGGCCTATATATGTTGTGATTTTAAGTTTGTATTTGTTGTGATTTTTTAATCTAGATTTTATGTGGCTTTATGCCTATATTTGTTTTGAGACTTTAAACTTGTATTTGTCCGATGGCTTCATTCCTATTTTATAGTTTTAGTGACAATATAATCCCATAATAAAAGCATAAAAGTTCTGCTAAGTAAATCTATTACGCGTTGTGCCACCTCATCCTCAATAGTGGAGAAATGGCAAGGGAAGGAGCACTTTGTTAACCTTTCAATTTGAGAAAAAGAAAACACAAACTAGTGAACAAAAACTTCTCTCTTCTATACTAATTCGTTAAACCTCCATGTGTAAGCCTCTTTTTCTTTCAACTACCTCTTCTTAAATGGGATTCCACTTCTTTTCTCCTTTAATTATTAATTTTATCTCAATTCCTTGATTCAGTTGGATTGAGCTTCTTCCTACTTACCTCACTTTTAATCTTTATAAGTGCAATTATACTCGAGTTATGGTTAATAACGAAACAAAAACGCAAGCTCGATAAATTGAATTTGAATTATTATAAATGTTGTTGGGATATTTAGATCCAACCTATATTGGCCTTTACTAATAATTAAAAATAAAAAAAGGAGAAAAGAAAAAGAAAGATAAAAATTTCTTGTTGCATCCTCAAATCAATATATATCACTATAAGAAATCTAAAAAAAATTATGTCTTAAACCATAAATTTTCGTCACAAAAACAATCGTCATTGATTTTATTTATAAAATTATAACTTGTTTTACCTTTTTATCGCAAATTTTTTCATTAAAGCCAATTTGCTTGTAGTGTATATAACCACAAACAAAATGAAATTGAGAAAATGGGGGAACAAAAAAAAATGTTGAGATACTAGTACTTAACAAAGTCCAGGTGACGGCAGTGGAATTTTGAGAAAACCTTGTAAAACTAGTGTTTTGGACTTGAAACTTTACTATTGTATCTCACTTACTTTACCTTTGCTCCATAAATTAGTATTTTCCTCAATTGTGTATGGTTATATTTTATTTATAATTAGATGCTTCGTTAATCTTTATATTGCTCTCATTCATAGAAGATGCTCATGGCAGGTTGTTACGATTGAAATATCTTATGGGATGTGACATTTATGAGCCGTTCACTTCATTGAATGAAATAGCAATGTAATGAATAGCCATTCCTAATGAATTGCATAATGATGTAATATGTTGTGAATATGTATGATGTTGTTCACTTGAATGTAATTGGCGTGTGGTAGGCTAGTTAATATGAATTATGTATCTATTCATAATATCGTAATTGTTCGAGTTCAAATTCGAATAGATCTCGAATACGAGATTTGGGAATGCAATGTTTTTCCTCTTTCTGATTGATTTTTTTATCATTACAGTGTAGATATATAATGACAATTACAAGATTATATTCCTGTACTAATAAGTTGACAAGCGGCACCTACATAGTGACCATATGCTAACAAACTAACTATAATATTATGGCACCTACATAGTGACCACATGTTAACAACTGAATTTTATTTACGTATGAAAGGATGTTGATTTAAATAACAGCTTATGGCCCCAAAGCCTTAACACATTCGGCTAGGCTATCAGCTCCAGGTCCAACATTTGAAATAAGCCCAAGCCTACTAACATCCTCAAAGACAAAAGCTTGTAACTCCAAATCAGAACTCATCTCCCTTGCTCTAGTGTCTTCCGAACATGCATCACATAACCCTAGTTTCCCTACTTCATCTTCCCCTTCCTCGAAATCCCTTGTCCACAAGGGTTGATTCTAAAATCTCAGCAAAAGGTCAGGGAAATACTCCCTTGTAGCATCGCTATCATGTCTCCCTTTCCATTTGATCATAACCAAGGTGTCGGCCCTAGACCCATGCTTCATAAGTCTCTGGTCCAAAATAGCTTTTGGTTCCAATGCTTCTTTGTCCATACAGGGTGGTAGTGTTAAGGAGGTAGTGTAGCGTCCTGGTATATAACGGCGAAGTTGCGAGACATGGAAGGTTGGATGAACTGTAGTCCCTTCTAGCAGATCGAGGAGGTAAGGCACTTCTCCTTTTTTTATCCTTGACTCTGTATGGTCCGTAATATTTAAGATTTTGCTTATGTATAGGTTGATCCTTGATGCTCTTTTGTTTGTACAAATGAAGTTTAACTAGAACCAAATCCCCAATTTTGAACTTCCTTTCACTCCTAGATTTATCCGCCAGTTGCTTTATTCTCTCTTGAGCTCTCTTCAAGTGAAACTTGAGTAGCTTGAGGGCATCCTCTCGACCAACCAACATTTTGTCCACAATATCATTCCTAGAGTCACCTCTTATGTAGGGTAAGTGTAAAGGTAGTGGATAGCCATAAGATCTCAAACGGAGTTGTTTTAGCCCTAGAATGATAGTTTGTATTATACCACCATTCTGCTAAAGCAAGGAACTCAGATCACCTCTTAGGATTATCACCTGTGGCACACCTCAAGTAGGTCTCTAGGCACTTGTTTACGACTTCAGTTTGACCATCGGTTTGGGGATGGTAGGATAAAGACATGTGTAGTTCCACTGCTTGGAGTTTGAAGAATTCCTTCCAAAAATGGCTAAGAAATGTTAGATCTCTGTCACTGACAATCATGTTAGTGAACCACGTAGTTCAAAAACATGTTCCATGAAAAGTTTAGCTACCATTGGAGCTGAATAAGGGTGAGATAAGCTCATGAAATGTGCATATTTGCTTAATCTGTCAACCCAACCATAATTACCTCCTTACCATTCGACTTAGGAAGTCCTTCTATGAAATCCATAGTATATTGGTCCAACAACCTTCTAGAATGGGCAAAGGTTGTAATAGCCCTGAGGTAGCCACATTCTCATATTTGTTCCTTTGGCAAACCAAACATTCCCGAACATATTGCCGAATATCTCTTTCCATTCCTAACCAAAAGAAGGTAGAATGTAACCTCTTGAATGTAGCTTGAACTCTTGAGTGTCCACCTACAACTCCATCATGATAAATGGATATGAGTCTGTTTTTGAGATCCTTATCAGGTCCAACCATAAGCCTCCATCCTTCCTTAGTAGCTCCCCATCTAAAGTGTATTTGCCAATGATCTGGTCTTACTTAAGCCTTGCGATCAAATCTTGATAAGGCTTGTGTTCTTGAACACTCCTCTTAACTGCATCCAAAATTTCTGGACTTGTAGGGGAATAGGAAATAACTCCAAGGCCTGCAAAACCTGCACAAAGCGTCAACTGCTCTGTTGGAATTTCCACTCCTGTATTGTATCTCATAGTCCAATCCTAGGAGCTTAGTCAACCATTTCTATTGGCTTGGGGTGACAAACCTCTGTTCTAACAAATATTTAAGGCTTTGGTGGTCTGTTCTAATGATAAAATGTGCCCAATCAGGTAGTGTCGCCATTTATCCACTACTTAAACCAATGCCAGCATCTCCTTCTCGTATATTGACAACCCTTTCTGTCTTGGTCCAAGTGTTTTGCTAAAATATGCAATAGGATGTTGATCATGAATTAGAATAACCCCTATCCCTTCATCACTGGCATCGGTCTCAATAACGAAGGGTTTAGAATAATCTGGTAGGCTCAAAACAAGAGCTTTTATGAGTGCCTCTTTAAGCTGTTCAAAAGCCTTACAAGCTTCACAAGACCACTCAAACCCTCCCTTCTTCAACATTAACGTCAAAGGTTTAGAAATCTTTCTAAATCCTTGAATGAAACACCTATAGTAACCAATCAATCCCAAAAAACCTCGTAACTATTTCAAATTGGTTGGTTTATGCCAATTCTTAATTGCTTCAATCTTCTTAGGATCTATGGTGATCCCTTGACTAGAAATGATGTGGCTAAGGTACTCGATTTGAGCAATCCTGAACATATACTTGCTCTTTTTCAAATACAACTTATCCTTTCTCAGTATTTGAAAAACCACGGTGAGATGTTGCTGGTGCGCTTCAATGCTATTACTAAACACCTAAATGTCGTCAAAAAACACTAAAACAAACTTATATAGGTAAGCCTTGAATATCTTATTCATCAAACCTTGAAATGTTGAAGGAGCATTGGTTAAGCCAAAGGGCATAACCAAAAATTCGTAATGCCCCTCGTGTGTCTTAAATGTTGTCTTATAGATATCATTGGGTTCCATTCTTATTTGATGGTACCCTAATCTAAGGTCTAATTTGCTGAAGTAACAAGATCTGTACAACTCATCAAACAAGTCTTCCACCAATGTATAGGATACTTGTCCTTAATGGTGAGCTTGTTTAGCTCACTATAGTCCACACATATTCTTCACATGTTATCCATTTTTTTTCCACCAAGACAACAGGCAATGAAAAAGGACTATGGCTTAGTCTAATAAGTCCTTGTTGCAGCAATTCATTGACCATTTCTTTTAGTATGTTTTTTATGCCATGGAATGCCTATAAAGTAGATATTGATATCTAAGCTCCTTTCTCAGATGTATCTTGTGGTCATGACCCTTATGTGGCGTAATGATTGGGGTGTCTCAAATAAATCATGATATTCTTCAATCAAATCTATCAACTTAGGATGTACAACGGTTCCTTCATTCTTCAGTTCCTGTACATGTTGTATTGTAACAACACAATACTGTAACCCTTGATTCAAACCTTCATGTTCCAACCATTTGGTTATGGTTTTGCTTTTAGCCACCTTCACTACATTCCATAATCCATTCAGTGTACAATGGTTCCTAAGTGATCAAATTCCATGACTAGAGTAGTGAAATCCCAACTGATCATTCCAAACTGAGCTAACCATGGTACTCCCAATATGATGTCATAGCCACTAAATGGTAATATGTACACATGAATAGAAAACCAATGGCCTTGTATGTTAAGTCTCAATTGGCAAATTTACGTTCCTGTTGTCATTGTCGTTCCATGTAAGCACCACTTTTACTGGGTTAGCATCTTCAACACTACACCCCTAACCCCTTGGCTGCTCGTTCATCCACAAAATTCATAGAACTTCCACTATGAACCAATACGCCCAACTTCCTTTTTTTTTTTTTTAATGAGCTTGAAACCTCATTAGCCCAGGTTCACTAGCATGATTAAGAGTGAACAGAGTCAACTTTGACAACTCCTCTTCAACTGTGACTTCCTCATTCCTTACATCATTTTCCATCCTCCTATCCTCCTCTTTCTCAACAACCAATATTCTCAACTATTTGTTTTTGCACCTATGCCCTGGTCCGAATGGCTCATCACACCAAAAGCACTGTTTTTTTCTTCTTTTATCTTCCATTTTTTTTAAGGTTGACCTTTTTTGGGTTCTGGGTGTATGGCTAAATGTGGTGCTATTTTTAGGATAGGTATTTTTAGCTGTTTGGTTTGGTGGGTTTATGGTAGTCGATTTAGTGGTTGGGACAATTTTATGATAAGTGGCTATTTTAGTGGTGGATGGGATTAAAGGATGTCGGTAACTTGTGGGTAAGTAGGTAATCGAGTTGGTTTCATTTTATTTTGTACTGAGAGGGTGTTTTCTTGTAACTAGCTAAGGTGAGGGCATGTTGTAGTGATTGAGGTGGAACATTCGGACTGGGAACTGTATTTCAGGTCTCAATCCACTTAGAAACAGCTGACCCTCTGATTTTCATTAAAGGAACCAAGGTTATGAGGTATTCAAAAACATTCCAATACTCTTCTAAAGTTCCTTTTTGAAGTTCCTTTAGAGCTCCATTGGGTCATCAAATGTATCAGACCTAAACCTAGTTTGAAGTCCTAACACGAATTCTTCCATGTTCTGGGTAGGGGTAGTCCAATTTTGAAACATGAGCGATACCAGTGTAATGCAACTCTTCAAAATGTATACAGCAACCTTATACGTAGGATAATGGGAGTTTGGTTAAACTCAAAAAGTGCTCAGCCTTAATTAGCTAGGATTTAAGATCATCCCCATTAAAATAGGAAAATCTAACCAAGTAGACCTAGAAGGTAAATTATAGGTTACCTCTCCAGTCAGCATTGGTGAGAATCCAATCAATAGTGCCTTCCCATTGTTGCTATTTCCCGTGCTAGCTCCAAGTGTGCTATGACTCCCTAATGCAATGTTCTTCATGCTTATGTTGTCTGTCACTTTTTGTTGCAGGTCCATAATGGTGGAACCATATTTATCCAACAAGGATTGCTGCTGCTTGAAGAGCTCTGAAAACTGCTTCACCAACTTCTCCTCCTATTCTTGTAGGATTGCTTTCACGGATTCTTCCATTTTCACTGTCCCATGACTTTTTACCATCCACAATTACAATTGGCTCTGATACCAATTGGTGTGTGGTAGGCTAGTTAATAAGAATTATGTATCTATTTGTAATATTGGAATTGTTCAAATTCAAATAGATCTCGAATACGAGATTTGGGAATGCAATGTTTTTCCTCTTTTCGATTGATTTTTTTTTTCATTACAGTGTAGAATATATAATGACAATTACAACAAGATTATATTCCCTGTACTAATAAGTTGAAAAGTGGCACCTACACGGTAACCATGTGCTAACGAACTAACTGTAATATTATGGCACCAACATGGTGACCACATGCTAATAACTGAATTTTATTTACGTATGAAAGGATGCTCATTTGAATAACAGCTTATGGCCTCAAGGCCTTAACACATTTGGCTAGGTTATCAGCTTCAGGTCCAACATTTGAAATAAGCCAAGCCCACTCACATCCTCAAAGACAAAAGCTTGTAACCCCAAACCAGAGCTCATCTCCCTTATTCTAGTGTCTTCCGAACATGCACCACAGAACCCTAGTTCCCAACTTCAGTAATGAATTGCTAATACATTGCTCACTTGATTGAATTTAAATAATGAGTAGCTCATTAATTGTTAAGACAAATACAAAAATGCCCTTGTCTTTAATATATATATTAATTTATATTTTACAAGATATATAATTAAACATATATTTATATATTTAATATATAGTAATATATATTAATAGAAAATTTTAATTTCATTATTATATTAATAGAATATTATATATGGTATAGATATTACATGAAACAAAGGAAAGTACAAAGTTAAAAATCATGTTATCAATATAAAGACTTGAGAATATTAAAGAAAAAACCTAAATTTTAATTCCAACAAGCTAAAAATTTAATCTCATCAATAATATGATGAAAAATGATTTATACAATAGTGCAACTTCATTCACTATAGCATATCATAAAATGTATCCAAAAGCATCAATATATCAAAAAAGGATCGATAAAAGTAAGTATCCAAAAGCAACCCAACATAATCCAATTCTTGAGTTCCTCAAACTATGTAGACTCTAAAATGTGACTAAAGTGATCAAAAGCAACATAAAGTAATCCAATTGACATTATGTGGACACCAAAATGTCACTAACATAATCCAAACGATCTTTCGATTAAAGTTCATAAAGCCAGCTAAATTTTCCTTCTACTTAGGCAATTTGATCAAAACAGCTTTCAACTCTTGTTGTGTTAGACTCTCAATTGTTCGAATAAATTTGTTTAATCGTTTCACTTCCCTTCTTCGCTCATCAACTGACAAACGCTTCACAACTAAATTTGTTTACTCTTCTTCATATCCCTCATGCCAGTCTCAAAGCTTTTAATAACGGATGATAGCTCAGATATTGCTCCATCTCTAAACAAGCTTCCTTTCCTTTTTATACTAGAATGAGTAACACTATGATGAGATGAGTGATCATCTTCTTCATCTCTCATTGGCAACTCATTTGCAACATCATGTATAGTTGCTTCTTCTTTATTCAGCTCTTCAATGACATCCTCAGCAGTTTGTGCATCTTGACCCATGGCCCGATCTTTTCCATATATCATAGAGAGCTCTTCTAGGTAAGGGAACCTCCTATTCATAAAAACAGCAGCATCTCTATGGCTTTGCAAATAAAACAAAAAATATTGAAAACATTAAGAAGATCATTATAGATATATATCATCCTGGTGAGGATTTAACTTGGTACCATTTACTGTCAACATGAACTGCTTAACTATAGGAGTGGTAGAACAAAATTGCAAGAGTCTCAGATCCCCTTCTCAATAAGCAATATAGAAACACTTGACCAAAATGAATTACAAAGCAAGGTTCCTCAACCAAGATTAAACAATAAGAACACCAATTCAAGAAACTGAGTAGACTATCCACTATCTCATCCACTAATGATAAATCCCCATAGGGATCGCAATGCAAAAAAGTCACAATAGCCATAGTCTTCAAAAGTATGGAATGCCTATAGATATATTACTAGTATCGTTCTTTATTACCATGGTAGAAGTCATACCCAACATATTCATAACAATCATTCGCACATAAAATAAGATGTTTTGAATATGTGTAAACTATGGCTGGCAAAATAAATAAATAATAGAATAGTATAGAGATATTGTAGTGTACACACACACATACCCCCACATGCACTAAAGATTAAAATTTCTAAATCTGGTTTTTTTTTCCCCTCAATTCCCCTTTAGCTATCATATAGATAATGAGAATTTAATGAATAGATTTAATACCCTTATAATGTTGAGTCTTATTTTTGCCCTATTACAACTTAAATGAACCCTAACCTGAACTCCCATATGGTAATTTCATTTGGTTTAACAAAAATGATCACACCCCTATAAAGTATAACAGCACACACACATACACAGGTAGATATGTTTCAATACAACTTTCTTGAAAAAACAGAACAATCCGAAGCTGACGGATTAATAACAGAGTAGCACAAACTAATTCCTGATAGGACATCACAAATTTAACCCGAATATGCACGAACTAATATGATGAGAAAACAATGATATTCAATCATTCTATGCTATCATATAGACAATGATATTCCACTTCTGTTTCCCTCTTCCCAGCCGCAGACCTAGACTTTTTTTTCAGCATCATTATCAAAGTGGTTTTTGCACTTTTGCTTAAGGATTCAATTCACTATCATTTGTCAAGAAAGGAAATAGTACATGTGGTGTGTATTAGCCATCAAATATTTTTCTGCATTTGAAAGGTATGATGTTTTGTATGATTTTGCTTCATCTTCACAGGCCTGGCATATGGTCTCAACTGTATAGTAACAAATAGACTAGGCTGTGAATTCGTTCATCAAGATGATGAAAATCAGTCAACAAAACTTGGAAGCGGGTGGCAATGATGCAAGACCTACTATCAAATACTTGATGGAAGAATAGCTTTTGGGTTTGCCTAATTCAAAATATTTAAGTCCATTATCAATTTCCATTTTTACTGCAGAAACAAGCAAAACTCTATTGTCTCACTAAATTCCTTTATTATAGGGGATTATCTTCTCCATTATATGAAACACTTTCACCTAAAGTAGAGAAGCACTACTATAATATCAGCATGTATTGGCACTACCATTTGATGAAAGATTGTAAAACCAAGGCAACATTCTCTAATATTCAACCATTTACATACTTAGAATAATCATTACTAAACAAAAAACAATAAAAACTACCATAACCCACAATGACATAATATAATATTAGAGAAATGAGTTTACATACTGATAAGTATGCATCCCATACTTTCTTCTCAATAGTCACCATCTTCCAGACCGAATCCCATCCAAACCCACTAGTTGTTTTCCCATAGACCATATCATAAACTATACTCCAACCTTCCTTCAAGGTTCTAATGTGCGATTCAATATGTGGTTTTGCTTTCAAACCACAATTGGGTAACTTGATGAGAAGCGTCCTCTCCAATTCATTGAGATATCTACTCCCAAAGCTAGTATCAGCATTATGTGTTCCATTGTTGTACAATTCCACCATACACTCAACCAATGCATTGTCTTCAATAATTGTCTACTTTGTTTTTATACCCTCTGTTACTTTAGCTTCTATTGTCTTCAATATAAATTAGATATCCGCAAAAAAACAACCTGATAATATAACAATAGCAATATGATAAATTGCAATAAAAGAAAACAACATAATATCAAGATTTGAATTCCATACTTTCAATTGACAAATCATAAAGTCATATAGAACAAAAATACTCCAAAAAGAGCATACAATGAAATTAAACATAGCTTAGAATTTCACTTATATCTATTCTAATTATGATTCCCTCCACTACAATCATTGAACATTTGAGTTGCCAGTTGTTGTCTCCAAGTTATCTAGGCATCATTACTCCCTAAGGTTGCAATAAGTTCATCTTCATTGTCTACATTGTTTTCTTCTATAGAATTCATGCCATCCTTAAGAAGGTCAAAGGCCATCTCTATCCTATGAAGTTGTGGAGTAAACAACAAGCAAGTATCACACAATTATGAATTTTTGCTGGATAAAATGACAGATTCCTTAGAATGCTCCATCTCATTTTAAGTAAACCGAAGCACCTCTCAATCACATTTCGGGCAGATGCATGCCTCAGATTAAACAATTCCTCAGGAGATCTTGGTTGATGACCTTGGTGCCATTCATTTAAATGATACCTTTGACCCCTAAGTGGTGCCAAGAATCCTTTACAATTGGGATAGCCTCCATCAACCAAATAATAACATCCTATATGAGTGAAAGAAGAAGTGAACTATGTTTTAACAAAGACATTACTTAAAGAAAACTAAATTCAAAATTTTGTGAGTTACAGCAAATCATACCCTATGGTACTTTAAGGCAATTTCTCCTAATGATTGCACCTCAAAGTATTCTACTATCAATAGCAGAGCCCTCCCACCCAAGCAACACATAAACAAAAAGCATATTTGGTGTACAAACACCCAACACATTAGTTGCAATCTCATTTTTTCGAGTTCTATATCGAGGCTTATCTTTCATTGGCACTTTAATTGGGATATGTGTTCCATCCAAAAGCACCTAAGCATTTCTAGATAAGATAAAAATATGGGTAAAGTTTAGAATGATTTTTCATTAAAATTTTATGAATTTAATCATCAATATGGGATTTTTTTACCTTGAAATATTTCCATCACTCATCCTCCTAAAATTATACTTAATCACCCTATTCTTCACGTGGTGAGCAATTGTATGCAAGAACATTGCAATTTGCTTATCCACATGTATATTCCTTATTGATTTCAGCCCTCCTGTACCTTTTAACATCTCACAAAGTTTGAAAAAAGCATGCCTATCTAATCTCAATTGTTCAATACATGCCACATTATCACTATGAACAAGTCTCCTAATATATCTACATTGTTGATAGCAATCCAAACTATAAGACCATACATGAGGTTAGTAGGAATGTAAGACCAAAGCATATAAAAAGGAAATTATGTGGCAAGCAACGTTACAATGTTCTACAACTAAAGCTAAAAGAAAACAAACGATTTTCTTTTTCCTCCATCGATCATCAACATGTAAACAAACTTGATCTATCACTGGGACAATGACAAATATGTATATGTCATTAAGATTTGTATATGTTTAATGTTTGAATCAACATACATCTGCATACTATTTGTATATGTCAACAACACTTTTCCAATGGATTAGAATGTTTCAACAATTCAAAGAAATGACATAATAAGCCTTTGTAATGTTTCCTTTTATAATAATCCAACTTGAAAACGAAGAGAGTGAATGTGATTCGTCTTGGAACCATTTAGAAGAAATTAACACTTGACATATATATATGTATAAATATATTTAAATGGCTAAGATTTTTATCATTAAGTGGCACCAGTATAAAGTCTCTTAGCATGATTAATCTAGGATTGATTTTTTTTTAAATTGCAATAAATAGTAATTGATTAAAAATATATATGATAATATGAAATCTACTTTTATAATATTTACCAATTTAAAAACTGAAATGATATTTAAAAAGCTTAAAGGCACCATCTACACTTGACCAATAGTTCAATCAATTTTTTTGCAATCATCCCTTAATAGAAGATTTAGGTAGTTAATGAGTGTTAAATAGTTGGATGGAGTATTACCTAATACAGTCATGTTTTTATTTCTTGGGTAACAAAATCCATACTAGGATTATGAATAAGACAAGATACGAAGGTAGACGGTAAATATAGAAGTTGCCTCACCATTGAGAGCAAGTTCAATTTGAGTTGAGCAAGTCCAGTTGCCTTGGAATATAAAAAATTGAATTGAAGCTTGCAGCAGGAGAAAAGCAATTGTCAACCTTTTCAACTAGCAACTAAACAGTACACAAAGAATGCTATTTCTTTTGCTAGCCAATATTAAAAAAAAAAAAGAAAAAAAACCATTTAAGTTAACAATTTGTCAACAAATATCAGAAGGAACAACCATTATGTCAAACAAGTATCACAAACATGATTCTCGTTAATTATGTACTGCTATCTAGAGGAGTTAGGTGGTATTGAGTTACTGATTGAGCAAAGGAATAAATCCCAACTATAGAAATCAAAGAGACGAAAAGGATCTACAAGTTTCACTCAAGAAGTGGAGAAATGCAAAAGGTAGAATGCACGACAGATATCACCACGACATAATCAAGCCACATGAAATTCATAATGGCAAATACACTATCCTCCATCGACAACTTTTATATATCAATATAAAATCCCAATATTAAGCAAACTTGCAACAAAAAAGGCAAAAAAAAAAAAAAATAGAGTCGATCGCTTCTCATATCCAGAAATTACAGGTGCTACAAACACAAAAGATAAAATAATTCTGATTGAAAGAGACAGGTTTAAAAGAGGCAGAGAGGGTAACCTATACTTGGATCAGATAGCAGAATTAGTAAAATAAGGAAAACTGGACTAATGATTATGGCTTCTTCATCATCGATACAATGACCTATTCACAATCACAGAATGCATAAGGATTGAGGGTTTCATTAATTTTAATTAATAGATGTGTAATTGTTGAAATTGTTAATAAACAGCAACCCTAACAATCGCATTTGATATAATGTCTTAATTGAATCATATGCAATGAAATGATGAATAAACTCATTTTTAATTCCATATCTACATGCTTAAAAATCCTAGAACAATACCGTAGCTTTCGGAATTCAAATCCATGAATAAACAATCAATCAATACATTAGCAATAGAAGCATATTACAACATATTTTTCCTCTAATCTTCAGTGATCAAATGGTTGCAATGTCAAGTAAATTTCTTTATCATCATCAGCTACTTGGAATCAAAATTGAAAAAGAATTAAAAATAGTAAACCTTAGCGATTGTTCGATTCAAACATTAAAGCTAAGTCAAGATAGAGACGAAACCAACGAAGAGAGAGAGAGAGAGATTTCTTGCCACACATCAAAGCCAAGTAGAGAGCGATAGAGCTAGGGTCTGAGCAAAAAAGGGACGAGTAGCTTTGAAAAGTGAAAGAGCAAGTTTGATAAAAGCGTGGTTGATTGATGTGATTATTTCATTATAGCAGGGTTATTTTTGGAATTGGATAATATAAGCAGGTTTGAATTGTGATTCTTAATTCCATGAATGGAATCCTAATTACGGGCCTAAAAACAAACTAAACAATATAATAGAGGCCCAATAGGTAATAAGCATGTAATGGAATCAGAATTCAACTCAAGTGAACAACACATTAATCTCATTGCTTTTGTGAAACTTGGCTCTCCATTTATATATATAAAGTGATATTGCTGAGATCATAAGTTCTCTTCCCAAATCATCTAAATCTAATATATTACTCATATCCTTCGGTGTCAAATTTGAATAAAATAGTTTATCCACTTCTACACGTAGTTTAGTAGGCATAAAGGTTAAAAGCAGGACATCCATTTAGTGTTACACCACCTTCACCATCAAGCTGATTGTCACATCCTAAGATCGAGATGCGATGGCTCTGCTGTATATATCTCTAACTAACTAAAAAATTCAGAATTAAAACTAAACTCTACAAATAAATTATATCCATTGTAGTATCTAGTTTCTCTTATTAATACATATTTTTGCACATTGTCACTCTCTAAATTCCAAATTCATTAATTGTAGTAAGATCAGCATCTAAAAAATAAGGAATGAGAGGGAAAAGTTCAATATGGATCACTACATATAAATATATACAAAGTCATACCACATGTGACTTGAAGATCTCTAATGCAATATATAATTGAATCAATCATTAAAAACATATACATATATAATTTAACTTGAACCAATATGATAATCACATTACTATCAAAACCAATACTAAAAGTAAAAACCATTGAAACTTGTTGGAACTAGGCCTCAAAACCATTTTTTGAAAATCAAAATTAAAACTAAAACCAAAATTGATGAAAGCTAAAGTCTTAATGTAAATATAGACACAAGGCCACAAGACAAATATGGTTGCAAACCCATAGGAAAAAAGAAAAGAAAAACAAAAAAATAAAAAGGATGAATTTATAGAAAAGAGAGAAGTTTTCCTTCATCAATAGCTTGTGTTTTCTTTTTCTCAAAAGTAAAAGGTCAACAAAGTGCTTGCTCCCTCGTCATGTCTCCACTTTTGAGGATGAGGTGGCACAACACACAATAGATTTACCTTGTAAACATGACCCATCCATTAAGAGATAAAGGCACTGAAAGTGTTTGTACTTTTGATTTTTGGTAATTTAGTGCATAATTTTTAAGATTTTAGCAATTTAGTGCTTGTTTGTTCAATTGACTGTCTTTGTTAACAGAAAAATTAATATTGTTACATTTTTTTATATTTTGTTGTCTGTACTTTAGTTAATTGCACTTTAGTGTTTATAGTTTAATTTTGACACACTTTAGCATCTATTCAATAATTTATTTATTAAAAGTTAATATTTGACACACTTAAATGATATGTTATCTTAAAAGAAATTAATGTATTAATTCAGTGAAAATTAATTTTAGATTTTTAACTAATACCATCCCATAATCTCCATCTAAGACCTTCCAAGAGCAAGGACCTAGCTTCCAAAATACTACGTCAAAATATTTATATTTTAATTGTAAATAACTTTTCATATGTAATCTTTAATTTTGATAAAATCTTATATCACTAAAAAGCTTTTAATATTAATTTTATTTAAAAATAAGATCTTACTATGCGTTTGTAAGGATCCAGATTCGCTACTTAATTAAAACATACACATCCAGTTCCTAGCCATTTATAACCTTCAGGATTACATGCAAGGCTATCTGTAAAGAGAAAGTTTGTAGAATTGCTTACCCAAACCTATTATAAGAACCATTTGATAACATTTCATAAAAGAAATTCATACATAATATTATAAACTTTCTTACCACTTGCATAAACAAGACAAAAGGAATACTACTTATATATATATAAACATAAGAGCTTGTAAACTTAAACTCTAGGTCATACTTTAAAATATAATACATTTAAGTTATCAAAACATCTAACAACTATTATATTAGTCCAAAAACATATTCCTCCTAATCTATCACAAAGGATTTTCCTTCATAAGGTCGAGGTTTCTAATCATCCCAATCATTCAAAAAGTCCTCAAAATCGATTCCATATCCCAACTGAGTATAAAACTCATCATCATCAACACCTGAAAGAGAAGATCATGAACTAAAGGTCCAATACACAAGTAACAAAGGCAAATATGTTGTGACAAGCACTCTTAGACTAAATGCAATGCATCATCTATCCATTTATTATCCATTAATTAACCTTGTAAATCAACAAAGAAGTATTCAAACTCCACTAGGAAGCTAAGGGTCCAAAGTAATGACACAACATCGAAGGGTTAATATAGGTAGCCCAAATACTTATATCTCCTAAATGATGTAACCAATAATAAGAAAAGTAATTTTATCTAGGGTTAATAGTCGTTACTCAACTTACTTAACTTAATTCATAATATCACTTAATTCAATCGGTCTCATAAACGTGAACTAAATCATATTATTTCTTCTTAAGAATAAGCAAATGTTACACCAATACTATTTTCCCTATCAATTATCCGTCAAGCCATTTATAAAAGTCCTGGCACCATTATAGAGGTAACCTAAGTGCCTAACTACCCTGTCCGCTCGAACAAGATTACCGCTCCCGGGACCAAATTAAACGATGAAAAACCATAACCAATTCAAACAATTTATAATTTCTCTTTTATTAGAATTGATTTAAATTATGCTTATTCTAAGCAAACAACAATCAAAGTAACTATGTACTTGGAATACAAGATAAAAGATCTGTAGACTCTTTTAACTAAGGTGGATTATTTGAAATAAAAGAATTCAACTCGTATGAAATAGAACATTAACTTTAGACAAGTTTCTAAGTTCTTGATCCAAAACAAAACTTAAATAAAACTAAATTCAAATCCTTCATTTAATAGTTACATAAACATACATATATAACATATACATATATAACATATACTTTTATTTTAGATTTTGAAAAATGATTTTTTTTTTTTAGAGAAATAGGGCCTAGCACGGTTTAGAGCATGGCCCATGCTCGTGGTCGTGCTAACCATATGAAGCGAGAAGGGCAGGGCTATTCCCAGCACAACTTGCTGCATGGCTCATGATCATGGCCATGCACACTGGGAACAAACATCCAGTAGCCACCACAGGCGTTGCCACGCCCCCGTATGGATTAGCACAGGCGCCTACACAGCCTGTGTACCCTAGGACACAAAAAATTTGTAGCTTTTTCAAACACAATTCCCCTATTTTTAAACTTCATTTTAACACTTTTTACTTGTTCTAATACAACTTAAACTCAAAAAAAGTCATATACAATCCTTCATATACTCCTAACAACTTTATAAACATCATTACTCCTCAACACTCTCATCAAACAACTTCATGCAACTTCTATAATCCACATCCATCATTCAACTTCAAGACAATTCCAACTCTTCCCCATACTGAAATAACACACTTCAAGAACTCACCAAGTCCTATAAATAAAATTACATCATAAATACAATATATCAAACATATGGAAGTCATTAAAATCACATTCAACCATAAAATCCCAACAATAATCATTCTTACAAGAAAAACAAAGGAATAACTCACCATAAGAGCATGCAAAGCTTTCTTCAACTTGTAGATGGTGAGTGGGAGAGAATTTTTGGTGAATTGAGCAAGGAAATATGAATGAGAACGTTAGAAAATTGAGCTTGTAAGATCGACGATATAGGGTTTGTTTTTGCTTTGTGATTTTGGCATAATGAAAAATGATAATTATCCTTTGTGTTTGACTTTTATGGCAGATTTGAAGAAGAAAAAATGAGTAGGCTTTGGCTTTGTTTTGGGCTTGGTTTGGATTTTATTTAAGCTAAACATTTTTGCTAAGACTGGGTTTGGTTTTGGCTTTTTTTGTTTTGAAAATCAAACTTTAACATGCTTTAAAGTTAACAAGTAAGACAATTTATCAAATTACACTAACACGCACATCATACAGCACTACATAAATTCTAATTTATGTTATCTTAGTCAAACATGTAATTTATCACAATTAATAAATTATGCTAACACATTATATTCTATTATCTAATTATCCACTACAATTCTATATCCCAAGAAAACATATTACATGTGTATTCAAATAAATTAAGCATTTAAAATTTTTGGATATTTCACTCTCTCCTCCTTTAAGAAGTTTTTTCCCCAAAACTTATCTTGTTCATTGCTCAAATAACTTAGGGTACTTTTGTCTCATGGCACTTTCGATTTCCCAGATAGCTTCCCATTTACTTTGGCCACTCCATTGCACCTTAACCATGGGAATTGTTTTGTTCCTTAATGTTTTATCCATTCTAACTAGAACTCTAATAAGTTTTTCAGCTATAGTCAAATCTGGCTTAATTTCTTGTTGATTCATGTCGATGATAGCATCGGGGTCTGATACACTTTTCCGTAACTGAGATACATTAAAAACATTGTGTACTTTGGATAAATTCAGGGGTAAAGCTAATCTATAAGCCAGTGGTCCAATTCTTTCTAAGATCTCAATAGACCAATATATCTTAGATTTAATTTTCCCTCGACACTAACTCTAAACACTCCTTTTATCGGTGATACTCGGAGGAATACATGATCACCCATTCGAATTCAAGAGGTCTTCTTCTTATATCCATATTTTTGTATCTGTCTTAAGCCACTTTCATTCTTTGTTTGACTACTTAGATCTTATCAACAACCTACTTACCAAATTAGGCCGATCAAAGCTTTTTCTCCCAGTTCATCCCAATATAGAGGAGATCTGTACTTCCTTCCATAGGGCTTCATATGGAGCCACTTGTATGGCTG
This sequence comes from Combretum micranthum, assembly GCA_024138025.1. Classification (NCBI taxonomy): domain Eukaryota; kingdom Viridiplantae; phylum Streptophyta; class Magnoliopsida; order Myrtales; family Combretaceae; genus Combretum; species Combretum micranthum. Next base: position 57,854 of record JAMXBD010003424.1, on the reverse strand, counting down.
ATTGATAAATATTATTATGTAAATTCAACCAGAGGTAAATGGTCATCCCATCACCCTCCAAGTCTAATGCACAAACTCTCAACATATCTTCTAATATTTGAATTGTTCTTTCTAATTGCCTATCTGTCTGTGGATGAAATGCAATACTAAACTGAAGCCAAGTACCTAAAGATTCATGCAAACTTTTCCAAAATCGACTAACAAAACGTGAGTCTCTATTTGACACAATCGACTTTAGAATCCCGTATAACCTCACTATCTCCCTTATATAGATTTGGGCCATCTTCTCCAATGAGCATCCAACTCTTAACGGAATGAAATGTCAAATTTTGTCAATCTATCCACAATTACCCACATACTTCATGCTTAGCTAAAATTTTTAGTAGAGCAATACAAAATCCATTGTTATGTCTTTCCACTTCCATTTAGGTATTGACAAGGGTTGAAGTTCTCCTCCAGGTCTCTGGTGTTCAGTTCTAATCTATTGACAAGTTAAGCACTTGGACACATGATCAGCTACATCTCGTTTCATATAATCCCACTAGAAGACTTTCTTCAAGTCCTTATACCTCTTTGTGCTTCTAAGATGAATGGCGTAGGCTGAAGCATGAGCTTCTTGCATCACTTCCTTTCTCAAATTATAAACTTTTGGCACAAAAGTTATATTCTCATATCTTATAATACCTTCATCATCGAGCCTTAATTCTTTTCTCTTCCCATTCCTTATGGCAGTCATCAACTTTTCACTTTCAGGATCTTCCCTCTGACTTTGTTTAATTTGATCTAGAATCGTAGGTTACAAAGTTAAGCTAGCAAGCATAATATTAGCCTTCTTCAAAGTCACTTCGATATCCATTTTCCTTAATTTCTCTTGTATTTCTTTCCGATCAGTAATCAAAGTTGCCACATTTATTTGCTTCTTTCGATTCAGAGCGTCAACTACTACATTTGCTTTTCTCGAGTGATATAGAATCTCAACACCATAATCTTTAATTAACTCTAACCACCATTTCTGTCTTATGTTGAGTTCCTTTTGAGTGAAAATATATTTCAGACTCTTGTGATCCGTATAAATCTTGTATTTCTCCTCGAAAAGATAGTGTCTCCACAACTTCAATGCTAAAATTATCACTGCCAACTCAAGATCATGTACGGGATAGTTCTTCTCATGTGATTTCAACTATCTCGAAGCATAAGCTATAACTCTTCCTTCTTACATGAGAACACATCGTAAACCCTGAATTGAAGCATCTAATCACAAATTCTTTCTCACTAACTACCAAAGCTAACATTGGGGCCGATTTTACGATGATCTTCCGAGCTGACTCGTACGTAAGATCGTTTTCTTGTAGAATCTTATGTTTTTAACCAATTTTACATATTTTACTAATTTGAGTTAAATAAGCTAAAATATTAAAAAAAAAATACAATGTGTTTTTGCAAGCTCATTAACAATTGGGTTGACAAATCTTTCTTAATGCATTTTAATTTTGTTTTCACACACTTTCCGTATCTCTTTCCTTCCCTTGACTTCTCTGTTATATATTTATAATTAATTAAAGTCAAGTTATAACTATAAAATTTACAAGAAAACTTATTTATATCATATAAATATATAATTAAAAATTTAATATAAGTTGAAAAGTTTGATTTCCCTTTAATTCATAACTTCTTTGAAGTAAAATAATATCAAATAATTTAATTTTGACTCAACTCACTCTTATTTTATGAATTTTATATTATAGATTAAGAGTAATTATAAAAAAGAGAACTTCATTTCTTTTCTTTTTTTTTTTTTGTTACACCTATTATGTATTTCAAGTTTCTTATGACTTTTATGCATATCTATAGTTTTTCTAAGATATTTTGCATAGGTTGTGGAAACATACGATTCTATGTTTCAATTCTACATTCTAATTCTACAGATCCTATCACGATTCTAATAGAATCGGGAGTTTAACAACCTTGGGCACAATGTTTAAAGAAGTTGGTCAATTGAGGTTACTATAAAACATGTGTCAATAAAAGAAATATTTAAAATTAAAACTTAAAAGATTTGGCATATTATAACACATGTTGATAGTGATCTCAATTGACTAACTTCTCTAAACGTTATAACTTCTTTTTAATCACTCAAAAAGTTGTCCCCTCAAATGAACTTAATCCCAAATGTTATGCCCTTCTAGTGTGATTTATTCTATTGAAATATGTTATGGGATGTGACATTTAATCTCATTGCTTTTGTGAAACTTGGCTCTCCACTTATATATATATATATAATATATATCAAGTGATATGTGTGATGTTGCAACAAGAAGTTGTTAAGATCCTAAGTTCTCTTCCCAAATCATCTAAATATAATATATTGCTCAAATCCTCGGTGTCAAATTTGAAAAAAAGTAGTTTAACCACTCCTACATGTTGTTTGCTATGCATAAAAGTTAAAGCAGGACATCCATTTAGTGATACACCGGCTTTAGCATCAAGCTCATTGTCACATCCCAAGACCAAGATGCAATGGCTCTACTATATGTATCTACCAAAACAGAAGGCTCAGAGATAAAAACTAAAATCCACAAATAAATTATAACCATTAGTATCTAGTTTCTCTTATTAATACATCTTTTGTACATTGTAACTCTTTAAATTCCAATTCCTTAAATGCATTAAGATCAACACCTAAAAAATAAGGAATGACAAGGAAAAGTTTAGTATGGACCACTACATATAAGTATATATGATGTCATACTGCCTATGTGACTTGACGATATCTAATGCAACATACAATTGAGTTAATCATTAAACACATATACTTATATAATTTAACCTGAACCAGTATGATAATCACATTATTACCAAACCTAATACTAAAAACAAAATTCATTGAAACTTGTTGGAAATAGGCCTCAAAACCATTTTTTGAAAACCAAAGCTAATAAGGGCTAAAGTCATAGACATGAAGCCATAGGACAAATAGGAGTCTTTAGGCATAGGACCAAAAAAAAAGGAAAAAAAATGAATTTATAGAAGAGAGAGAAGTTTTCCTTCATCACTAGTTTATGTTTTCTTTTACTCAAAAGTGAAAGTTCAACAAGGTGCTCATGTCTCCACTTCTGAGGATGAGGTGGCACGGTGTGTAATAGATTTATTTTGCAAACATAACTCATCTATTATGTGGTAAAGGCATCGAAAGTACATATACTTTCAATTTTTTGGCAATGTCCTCACTAGTTTTTTTCATCATTTTTGGGTCAATTTGATGTCATTTTCAAACTAATGTTTGTAAAAAAAAAAAAAAATTGATACTAATGAAAAACCAATTATTTTACTCATAAACTAACCAAACAAAATCGATACTAAACCGATACAGATATGATATAAATAAGTTCACAAATGCTAATCTGGTACAGATATGATACAAATAAAAATCCAACAATCTAAATAAGCTAAAATTTTATCAATTTAGTATCTATTTTTATAATTGAATTTCAATTTAGTGTCTATACTTTAATTTTAATGCATTTAGTGTTTATTCACTAATTAATTTATTAAAAATTGATATTTTACATTTCTTAAGTGATATATTATTTTAAAGGAAATTTATGCATTAATTCATTGAAAATTAATTTTAGATTTTTAACTAATCCATTATTTAAGAAATAGCAAAAAATTATTTTTACTTTGATCGTAAATAACTTTTCACATGTAATCTTCGATTTTGATAAAATGTTAATCACTAAAAAAGCATTTAACACCAATTTTGTTTAAAAATAAGATATTAATATTTGTTCTAAAATAACATAAATCAGGTAAAATTTGAAAATGGTTATAATTTGTAATTAAAGTGTCATTTTTTTTATAACATGAATTTTCAAATTTGCTAAATAATACATATCTATATATTATAACATTTCTTTATATTTTCTTTTGTAATGTCCCCCACACACCACCCCCCCCCCCCCCTAAAAAAAAAAAAAAAAAGCCTTGTAAGATTGTTGAAAAAAAATCATCCCTCAATCTTCTTTCAATCTTAAAATCCACAAGGACTTTGTGGAGAATTTCATAAGGGTTTTTCAAGACATTATAAGAAAAAAAGAAAAAGAAAAAGAAAAATAGAATTGCAACGATATAAAAAAGCCTTTAAGATCTGTAGAAATGTCATAATATATTGAGGTGTATTATTCAATATGTTTGAAAATTCATGTAATGTTTACACATTAAATTATTTTCAATTTTACTTGGTCTATTTCATCTTAATACATATAGCAAGATCTTATTTTCAAAAAAAATAATAAATGTCAAGTTTTCTGGTGATATAAGGTTTTATCAAAATCAAACATTACATGCAAAAAGTTATTTATGATCAAAACTATCATGTATAAATAAATTTTTTGTTATTTCTAAAATAATATACCAATTGAAAATCTTAAAGTAATACATAATGAGCTTTTAAAATATAAAAAATATATCACTTAAAAAAGTAAAATACTAATTTTTAATAAATTAATTAGTGAATGACACTAAAGTGCATCAAAATTGAAATAGACACCAAAATACAACTAAAACTAAAGCAGATACAAAGAAATGTAACGGTATTAATTTTTCCATTAATAGAAACACTAAATTGAAAAGATAAATACTAAATCACTAAAATTGAAAGTCTAGACATTAAATTGCCAAAAATTAAAACTATAAGCACTTATGGTGCATTTATCCCCATCTATTATTTATATTTTTTGTCATATTTCTTTGATGGGATGTTATGCGTAATTTTGCTACAACTTATTATCCTTGAAATTTATATTTTTCATTTTGATACATTTTTTCACTATCTCAGGTTCATTTAACATAATATTTTCTATAATATAATGCCTTAATTTATGATTTTTTTAATTAAACATTCCCATTAGCTTAAATATCTTTTGTATTTATTTCAATGCTATATTCCATTGACTCAACTTTTTTCTTTTTCGGGGGGTGTACAAAAAAGATTCAGTAATACTAATACTTCACATGCATTGATAAGTAGAGAAAGATGCTAGATTAAAACATAAGGAGGGCCATTATTAGTATTATCAAAATTACTAAATCAATGATATTATTATTTAAGGAAAAAAATATGATCTTAAAATATTTATTTCAAAAATAACAGTTTTTTGTGGAAATATATATTTAAAGACATTTAAAATTAATTTATCAAGTCACAACAGATATATGAGTAGACATGAGTAAAAAAAATACACACACATAAACAACATTTTTACTAAGCGGTTAAAACTATCGCAAAAAAAAAAAAAAAAAGAAAAAAGAAGCTTCATAACACATTAATATTATGGTATATGTTTCATAGATTGCAAATTATATGTATAATATACCTTAGATGGAATGTATATAATATATTCTACAATTTAGTGTATAATTTTAAATTAAGATTAACTATAACTAATATGAAATAGCATGAATTCCTTAATTTGCATGCTAATATGTTATGGAATGATATATAATATATATATATTTGTGTGTGTGTGTGCTTAGCTAATGTAATTAGTGAATGTGTTAATTTATATGTGTATAGTCTTATAAAATTTATATTATTGTTTGATAGTCTATAAATGTGTGTTAGTGTAATGAATGTGTGTGTCTTTTTCAAATTAATATGCATGTGTTTGTTTAGAATTTAGTAAATTCACTTTTGAATTGTTTAGATATATGACAGAAATTTTGGCTAATTTAAACCCACTTTTTGAACTTAAATTCAATTCAAATCATTTGAAATTTGCCTAAATTAACCTTAGGTCAAATATACCCCTAATGACAATTGTTGGATGAGTATTGGCTTGATTTTAAGCAAATTAAGACCTCTTTTTGACAGCCTCATTTTTCATACGAATTTACCTCCTTTTCTTTTCTTTCTTCTTTCTTTCTTCCTTTTCTCAACCCAAAATCTTAAACCCTAAGCCAAGGTTTATTACAAGCTTAAGGATTTGAATATCATTCCAAGCCAAGATTCAATCATGTGAGTTTAATGCAACCTTTATCTTTTATTTTATGCTCTATAATGTGTTTTTGTAAATGTTAGGATAGATATGATTTTGATGTGATAATTGGTGTGAGATGGATTTGATGCATTGATGATAGTTTGGATGAGATTATGTGATTAATGGAGTGGTAATTTGTATCTTATAGAGTGTGGATGTGAGGGGATGAATGTTATGGGAGATTGAAGGATTTAGTATTGAATTGTGAATTGGAAGTATGATTAGAGTTTTGATGCTTAGAAGTAGGATACATGTTGTTAGAATAGTGTTTTGATCATATAACAAGCTTTAGAAAGTTTGGATCAAGTTTGAGAATTTTTGGAAAATGAACAAGTTGTAATAAAATAGGGGAAAATAAAAACCATTTTTATATAGGCCTGTTTTTGAACGTACGTCGGCACTTGGGAATTCAGCGCCGCCGGCGTAGAGGCAGCGTTGGATTTAAATTTCTTAACGCCGTTTTGTTAAACCGCCGGCTTTTACGCTAAAAATTGCCAGCGTTTGTTCTTCAGAACGTACGCCGGCAATTTGAGTTTCTACGCCGCCAGCCTACAGGCGGTGTTGAAAGCCCACAGAATCAGATTTCTTAAGGCCGACCGAACGCCGTCGGCTTTCGCTAGAAAAGTCAGCCCGCGTTTATTCATCCATATTGTACGCCGGCCGCTGGGAATCAAAGCCGCCGGCATACGTGTCAAAGCTGCCCGCGTATCTGGGTAAGCGGACGGCTTAGACCTCTCTGGACGTTTTGAAAATTTTAGGTTTTGGATTCTATGCCGGCGCAAGGCCGCCGGCGTAGGATGAACAGCGGCGTACCCTTGAGCACTGCCAGCATTGACAGTGTTGATTTCCAGAGTATCGAACACCGGCTCAAAGCCGCCGGCTTTGGCTGCCGGCGTATCCCCTGTGCTTTTGAATTTTAAAAACTTTTTTCAAAATTTTTCGAAGTTTGACATATGATCAATTAAGTATTTGTTAAGCGATCTATGGTATATTAGGATGTTTAAATGGTTTATTATGACCTTTATTAATTTATTTGGATTTCTTTGATATATTTATCTTTTATACTAGTTAACTAGTGCTTAAGCTAAGTGTGAATTTAATATTGATTTAAACAGTAATAGATCCTCGCCCAGTCAACCCGTTAATTCCCGAGCTATATCAGGTACGCAGTAACTTGTTTGTCTCTTTTCTAGGGTAGGCATCAAGATTAAACTACTCTAAAATAAGAAAATACTATTGATATATGAGTGTTGATGTTGTTGTCTGCCGTTGAATCTGGTTCGGAGAGCGGCACCCTGCTCAGATTGGGGGCAGGGTACTTTCTCGTTCATTGATAGAATTGTTTAGGAGATATGAGTATCCGAGCTGCTCATATCAACCCCCTAAGCGTCATGATGCGTTACTCAGGAACCCCTAGTATTACGGGCTACGCCAGAAGGTGGGGCTGCCTAGTTTGTATGAACAGTAGGGACCACTCAGGGAGGCGGACATAACACTAGATCCTTGTTGTCCGGAGTTTGAATACTCCCGTGTTGTCTTACTAACTAAAATACTTAAATAATGCAAGTGATTGTTGCATAGTGCATTTAGCCTAAGAATGTGATCCACTTCGCATTTTGTATTCGCTACTTGTGTACTGGGCCTTTAGCTCATATTTTATTATTTCAGGTGATGATTCCGACGAGTTCTATACGAGTATGGGGTACAGAACCGACTTTGAAGATTTTCTTGATGGGTTGGAGGATTAGAGATGACCATGGACTCATGGACCTTATGAATGTAATAGATTATATGAGATTCTTTTTGGTTGATAGTGTAATTATAGTGTTAGTTAGGTTGTATTTTGAGGATTTTGGTTAAGACTTGTAAGAAGTCTTTGGATGTAATATGTATATATATGTATGTTTTTAGCTATTTAGAAGTTGAATTGTTTCCTTTGCCAAAATGTGTGGTAGTATAGCTTTGCTTAAGTTATATTTTTTTTTAAAAAAAAATTATGTTTCCCATTGTATAATATCTTTATGGAATTAGATAAACAATTACTCAAACATTTCCTTTAGGCAACCTTACATATAATCTTAGGGGTTATATGTGGTTGGGGAACCGTTATCTCCTATTTCAAATATAGGGGTGATATCGGGTCCTTACATAATACGTTTTATGGTACTATGTATAAGTTATATGACTTTTTATCGTATAAATTGAAAGAAGAAAAATTATCGTTTATAGTATTTTTAGTAATTTGCTATGTGAATGATATAACAAAACAATTATGAAAAACTAAATTGAAAATGAAATTCCATGAGAGAGAGGGAATTTATAAAATAAAATAAAATAAAAAACTCGTAGTTCGATATTTGATATGTGGCTTATGAATACTTTATAATAATTCCACCTTCTATAAAAAAGAGTAAGAGAGAAAAATCAATTAAAAAAAATTATTATGTGATGCAATTCATTAATATCTTTACTTTAAATTCCTTAGAATAATTTTAAAGAGTACAACTAAAATATCTGAATATTTCAGATATCAATAAAATAAAAAATCTCTTTATTTGAAAATTGCAAACATACTAGATTACTAGATGGATAAAATATAAAGAAATAAAATAACTAACTAAGATAAATTTTGAAACAAAAGAAAAAAAAAATTAAAAAAAAAGTGCATGTATCGCAATAGTTAATGAGTATTATATCCATCATATGTGTACACGTAATATAACCATCAATATATTTTAATTTATGGACAAAATAACAGCAGTTTCTACAGTAGCTAATATTCATATACCTATGCGTTAAAATATATCAGTACTTACACATAATATATATGGCGTAGGCATGAATAACTACATGCAAGTGTGAAGTGAGAGTCTAGGCCGGGCCAGCGAACATGCCCGTAAGACACTAAGGGGCCCATTGCTTGACCCTATGCTCGCCCGTTGCGTTTTAAAAAGGTCATTCAAAATTTTTAGCTGCCCAGGTCTATTTTTGGGCTAGAGGCTAGGGCCCTACGCGCTTCAGAGCCTGTCTCTGTGGGAGTGTAAATTACTTTTGAACAATTGTGTATAATTTTTATAAAAGAAATTTCCAGATAATATGTTAGTAAAAAAATTTGTAACGCATTATTATTATTATTATTATTATTATTCGAGTTTTTCGCACTTAATAAACACGAGCACAGCCACCAAATGAAGGGGTTTTGTGGTTACAGGAGTATTGGTTTCTTGAGAGGGCTTTTCCAGGTAGCAAATACTAATGAACTATAAATTATTTAATAATAGTTACAGATGCATACAAGAAAATAGTGTACTGGGATGCTCTTGGGCGGTGACGCTCGTGGCACTTATATAATGAACCATGGTTCGATTTGTTAATCAAACCTACCAAATCAAATCAAGCAGAAATTTTATGGCTTAAAATGTAAAACTTCAAATTTTACAACCACAGCAATACAGATTAAGTAATTACAAAGTAGCTTAGCACGTAATTAGAGCTCAAAATGTTAGAAATCCTAATTATTTAACTTTAAAACCCTAAAATTATAATAAATTGCCACCTATAATAAAATAAAAATTTTAACCCTCCGAGTAGAAATTCTTAGTATACAAGAAATTTAATATAAAAGTACACAGGATTTTCACCTAAAAATAGTATTGAACGTGTCATTATATTTGATTACCACTCCATGTTTCAATCAATGAGAACGAGATAGGGTTATGGAGAATGGGAGTGTTAATGATTTGCTACTCTTTATATCTATTGTGTGTTGTATGGCTGTTTAATTACTTTTATAGCATCATTTATGGCAATATTGTGTTATGGACAAACTACAGAGAAACTGTCAAGACCGACTTTGAATGAATGAACACAAAAGAAAACCTCTTGCAAAGAAGATGACCACCATCCGGCTAATCTAAGCTTTTTTGTCTATCTGGTTTGAGCTTTACTATCCTACAAGTTCATTCATGCCATCCGGTCAATTAAAACAATTACAATCCACCTGGTTTTCTCCTAGAGTCTTACCAGTTCAACCATTCCCACCTGGTCAATTTTCAATTACCATTCGGTCAGTAAATATGACTGCAAATATCCAACCAAGCCTGGTTCGTTCGATACTAAATCAATCCAATCCTAGACCAAGAATATAACATGATTGGTAAATCCTTTGCCGGCTTTGAACTTGTCCCCCCGTCTAGTTCTATCCTTATTTTGCAAGTAAATTTAAATTTAAATTAAATATTTTTTGTTATGTTAATAGGGTTTATGATTACCATCCGATTTGAGTAATGGAACACACTATTAATAGAAAGCCCAAACTTCGAAATGTAAATAGATGTGACTATCAGATTAAAGTAAGAAGCTTTAAATTGTATATTGTCTAGTGACCTTAAGAATTATTCACTAGTCTCTTTGCCAATGAGGTGGACAACTAAGAACTATTACTAATACTTTTTTTGTATTCACCAAAGTCACTCATAAGACCTACTATCCCTCGTCATGTTTGTTTGAAATTAAATTACTTGAATGTGCTCTTATATGTAAATTGTGTTTCTCTGCATAAACTTATCTATACGAAATTGTATATTAATTGGTCACTATGAACCTATTAACAACTATTGGATTAGAAATAAAATAGGATGCATTACACAGAAATTGCATCACTTATGATCATCACCTTTTGACAATGGAACAACGGGAAACAAACATTCAATCAATGATTATCAATGATATCTACTCCAATTATCTAATATCTATTCTAGTTTCTAGCTTTATAGAATGAATTAAAGGATCAGGGGAAGTCACAAACTACAAAACCATGTTTGGAATATTGTTTTGGGTCTTGTCATAAGTCTTTAGAGATCTTGATCCAAGATTTTATTTCAGGTATCATGTACTACCTTCAAACTACACTAAAGGTATATGTGAGGAAAGAGAATTATTTGGATGATCGAACTTAAGACTACATCTAAAGTATCTTAGGAAAGAGATGTATTTGAGGTACCCTAGAGCTTATAATAAGTGAATTGGTATTTGATGACCTGGACATTAATAGAACTTTGAAACTTAACCTAAGGTCGGGATGGGGTAAGGGCAAGGTTGACTTTAAACTTCACGTTGGTTACTAAAAAACTACATTCGATGATTGCATTGCATATTATTGTCTTTTTCCATGCATCACTTATGTTTAATAACTTGTTTGTAATTGCTTTTTAAGTAATAACGAGGAAATTGCACTCCCATCTCATTGGGCCTTGATTTATTGCTTATTCTCCTGTAGTGTAATTCACCTTACAAGTACATCAAGGTAGATTTACAACTCAGCCTAGTGAGCCACATCAATAAGTCTACTCGCATATTATGTTTCAGTTATTAAGCTTCTCTAGGTATTCAGACTTTTACCACTGGATGTAATTTTGTTAAGTTAGACAATAAAACAATTTGTATAACAACACTTAAAATGCTACTAAACTAAGTAAAGTGGATGTTTTAAATATTGAGTATGTTGTTTGTTGAATGCTTTGCAAGTGCTTATATAGATGGAATATGCATCCATGGTGACTTGTCAGTTGTCACAACCTTGGTACCCTTCAAGGTGTGATATAAAATTTCCTAAGCCAAAAGATGTGATTTGGTTTAAGGAGATTTAATAAAAATTAAAAATAAAAATTATATAACTTCATTTGTAAAGAAAAAATTTGGACCAAATTGAAACACATCTATCAAAATTCTATCCATTGTCAATGCAAACAAAGACTAGCCAGAAAAATGGCAAAGCAACCAAGAAAATACCAACGACCGTCATTGAGCTATTGCATAGTCAAAGTGCATATCCATCAAATGTTGTTTATTTGGTAAATTACACTCAAAGATCACAACATTTTGGGTAAGTTCATTTTAAGTCACAATATTTTAAAAAGTTAAAAATATGTCATAATGTTTAAAAAAATGTCTTATGAGATTTAATTAAGTATTTTTTTCTATTGATATATATCAATGGAGCCTTAAAAGAAGGTTTTTTTTAGTTTTGATCAAATATTTCTCCTATTAACATATGTCAATAGTGACTTCAATTGATCTACTTCTCTAAATGTTGTGACAAAAAATAAACTTGCCCATGACATAAAATAAACTTACTCACTAAATATTGCTGTGATCTATTTTGATTTTTTCGAAATATTATGACATAAATGAACTTACCTTCAAATATTATAACCTTCCAATGTAATTTACCCAATCTCATCTTGCCGCTTACAGACTGAGGTAAAATGAAATAACCAGAGCTATAGAAGGGGGATTGAGCCGAGTATTTTAGAAATTCAATTATTGACGTAAAAGCTAAATGGTCTAGTAGGGGATAACATCTATGTATTAACCATGCGTGGGTTTTTCCCCCCCCCCCCCCCCCCCCCCCCCCCCCCCCCCCCCCCCCCCCCCCCCCCCCCCCCCCTTTTTCATCAAAATGTTTATGTAATTGAGTTACAACAGTTTTAACATTATTTTTAGTTGGTGCATCCTCAAATTTTATAATTCCTAAAATTTTATACAACAATTTCTCGTATTCAATAAAATTTACATGAAGTAGTTAAGGACATAGACGAACTAGACTAATAATGTATTTTTCTGGTAGTTTTGAAAGGATCCAAATGGAAATATAAAGCAAAAAAAAAAAAAAAAAAGCTTCCTAGTTATTATAATATTCTTAATCATTTGGTAAGATAGCGTTAGCATGCATCATAAATAAATAAGGGTCAAAATCCTTAAATGACTATTGGTGTAATCGTTGATCTACCATTAAGATATTGGATTTGAATATCTCCATTCTTATTATACTAATTAAAAAATAAATATATATAATAAATAAATAAAAATAATGTATTTAAATTGCACTCTATGTTATGGTTATAAAATTTTCAAGTTTAAAGCCAGCAAGCAAAACCAAACTGCTACGATTCTACACAGGCCATGAAAGGATCCATAAGTAATAATGTTTGTGGGAGATTTCGCAATTATTAGGAAGATAAGTTTTTTAAAAGTTATAAAGAATAAAGGTCTATTTTGAGAGTATAAGGAATCTATATATATAGCTAGAACTCAGTACACATAGTATGCTTAAAAAATTTTGAATTATTATAAATAGCAGACTCATAATTAGTTACTCTCTTATTCTATCATGCTGAATAACCTTTTAACAACTTTGTCCATAAGATCGTGTTGATATGATCTTGGAAAAAATTCTACCTTCCCATTTTTTTTTAACAGATTAGATCTTGTATGATTATTAAATAGCTTAGATCTATTTCAACCATAATCAAACCCTTAATAACACTTTTATATCAATCTTCAATAACCAATTCAATAATAATATTATGGGCCTATCAATCTAATGATGAAACCATATAAGTTTCCTTAAATTTTGATCTAGTTTCATTTTCACCTTTAAAATATGTTAAGCTATTAGTAGTACATCTAAAACAAGTAAATAAATAAGCTTAAGGCATAAACTTTTATGTGTCATGATTTTCAATTTTATGCATTTCAAGAAAATTTTCTAATAATTATACCAATAAAAAATAAATGAAGAAAGGAATATTTCATACAACTTTAAAGTTGTATGAAATCAGTTGTTGGCTTAGGTATGTATTATGTTTCATAAAAGAAAAGATAAATATATGTCCTTAGGATTTTTTTTTTTTTTTACCATCCCTTTTGTTTCTTTTTTTCGTGTATTTTATTTATATCTGAGGTTAGTCTTGTAACTGGATCTCAACTGAAAAATCAGTTAATCAACTTTATACTGTTTCGTAGTTTGAGATATTATGCTTAAGTCCCTTGATTCAGTACATGTTTCATTGTCCCTCAGATCTAATGGTTTATTATGTTCCTGCTGTTTGCCTGTCGTTCAGCATCTCTATTATTATCACTGTTCATATTCTACCAATTACAGGTGAGCGTGTAATCTTATCGTACAGAGTATCTACCCAAATCCTGTTCAACTGATCAGAGTCTAGGTGGATATTAAGGGCCACAAGGTAGGATACGGATATCAATTTTTTGGAACTTGTTTTCATTGGATCGGGTACGAGTATGAGGTCTTCAAACCTTGTACCTACCTTAGAACCTGTACTATACTATATAAGATATATATTTCAAGTTATCATGTGTCCACCCTGTTAAATATTATATAATAAATAAATAATGATATTTCATATTTTATTTTGCAACCACTTATATCCATAATTATTAATTTGTACATTACATTTCAAAAAGTTTTATTATAGAAGGATTTGTATTAGTCTTTTTTAGAATAACTTGTTAGTTTTATTTTAAAAGAACTATGGTTGTATGTACGTACTTAAAATTTCAAATTATATAGAGATATTACTTATATTATAATACTAATTAATATATAAAAGTAGTTTCAAAGTTTTTAATTTTGGAATTTTCTGCAGATTTTATAATTTTGTTTAATATACATAAATAGGTTCCATAAGTATTTGTTGTAGGTTTCAACTTTCACATATAAACAGAATCTATAAATTATAAATTTTTGTGATATTAACACATTTTTTAAGTTTCTTTCCACATGTTGTTTATACTGAAAGTATGCAAATAAGACAATGTTACATATTATATTAAAACATATCAAAAACTATGTACTTTATGTTTTAAAAAGAAAAAAAAATACGAAGATTTTATATAAAAAAAAATTATAAGTTCCACAAGGTACCCTATATTCTATAGATTTTATAAGATACAACGTAGGTACAAAGAGCCACAGAGTAGGTTTCAATATGAAATTTAATACCTTGTACCTTACAAGATAAGATTTAAATAATACCTTATATCCTATTCACCTTATATCCTTCCACCCCTACTACCTATCATTATTAGCTACTTTGACAAGTGATTTTAGATATGTATGTATAGGCACACAAATATACTATGACACCTTGGAATTTGGATTCGCTACATGACACTTAATTAATGAACTACCATTTGATTCGGAAAATATAAAAAATAAAAAACACCAACTATAATTTAATATGTTAACTGACCTTCCTTTTTTTTTTTTTGAGAAAAAAAGTATTTATTAATAAAAAAAATTCTTTCTTGATTAAAAAGTAACATATTTTAAAATGTTTAACTAATTTGATGAAAATAGTTTTTCTTCTATTTGTATAACTTCAAGATAACACAAAATAATTTAAATATAAAAATAAAAAACTAATAATAAATGTTTTTTGATAGTAAATATTGAGTAGATAAGCTAGTAAATCAATAGAAAAATGACTTATCATTTTATAACCTTAGGATGTTTTTGCAAAAATAAACTATAAATGAGTCTATATTTTCAAATAAGGAAAAATGTTTTATATTAATTGTTCCATTTATTCCTAAATAAATATGGAAGAATAAAAGATATTTTCCTAAAAAAAATCATTAAAACAAATAGAGTGTAAGTCAAGGCCATCAAGCTAAATTCAAATTTTATGATTTAAAATTTTATAAACTGAATCGCATGGTTCATTTATATTTAAAAAAATTTGGGGGGAAGGAAAAAAGCTAAACTACAATTTCATAACTTGATTCATCATAAAGAAAAAAATAAAACAAATTGAACCATGTGTACCATCGTAAGAAAACCATCTTCCTATTGTGTGTTACTTATAGAGCTACAACCGAGCCGAGCTGAGCCTGGCCGAGCTTTTAAAGGTTCGAGCTCGGCTCGTTTAAAATTTAGCAAGCTCCAGCTCGAGCTTGAGCTAAACTTTTTAACAAACTTGAAATTGAGGCTCGAGCTCGAAATTGAGGCTTAAGCTCGACTCGTTTAGTTAAAAAAACTTATATTTGAGCTTGAGCTCAGCTTGTTTATGAAATAAGCTTGAGTCGAGCCGAGTTGAGCTAAGCCGAACTTTTTACCGAGCCTAACGACCTTTTATAGAGTCTGAAATTTAAGTCTGAGCTCAACTCATTAGATAGCATGTTTTTCATTTTTTTAAACAAAAAATAGATATATATATATATATATATAAGTGTTGTTATAATTTATATACATAATTATTAGATAGAAATTAGCTTTTATTATTTAGTTATAGATAATATATCATGCATAAAAAAAAAATCATCAATCTACTAATGAGTTTATTAACAAGCCTATTAGCGATCCTAGTCGTGAATCTGTTGATGAGCTTAAACGAGCTTGTTTACGAGCTGACACGTGAACCTAAATCAAAGCTCGAGTTCAATTTATTGAAATAAACGAGTTTTATTTAGGTTCGAGCTTCGCTCATTTACTAATTAAGCTTGATTCGAACCAAACCTGAAACAAGTTGAACTTGAATAGCTCACAAATAGCTGAACTCGATTACAATCCTAGTTACTTATCAATCCAGGCAAGGACCTGGAAATAATGGCGGAGCAAGAAACTACCAACGACCAATTCCATGTCCATCGCAGGTTGTCATATCCATCCCACCGCTTACAAAGTGTGGTTTTTATTTTTGGACAATGGGACCCATGCGTGGCTCTTTTCTTTTCTTTTTTTTTTTTCCTTTTTTCTTCTCTTCCGGCAAATATGCGTGGGTTTTGCTATCCTACATGTAAAGAGAGACGAATCGACAGGAGGCTTATTGTAATTTTTTTTTCTTTTTTCTATTTTCCGTTGTTTTGGTTGGTGCTTCCGAAATTTTATAATTCCTGCAATTTTATACAACGAATTTTCCTGCTGAATAAAATATTTATGAAATAGCTAGGGATAGAGACATGTACTTTCTAATGGTTTCGAAAGAACTCTAATGGAAATTGAAAGCAAACACAAATTAGAAGAAAAAATTATTACTTATTATGATATCTTAACTTGTGTGTTGAGATGGTATAATTATTATAAATGAAACAAGGGTCAAAGTCCTTAAAGAATAGTGGCATGGTAGCTAGTGTACGTGTACCCATAAAATAATCCCATTTGAATCTTTTATTGGATGCTAATAGTATTGTAGCCTAATGGTATCTTCTTAGTCTCTTAATGAGAGGTCTCAGGTTCGAATTCTTCCTCCTATTATAATGAAAAAAAAAAAAAAAGAAAATCTCCTGTTGGACTTATCAATATATATATATATATTTATATATTTTGCACACCATCTTGTAGTTAAAAATTTTTAAGTTTTAAGTCAGAAAGCCACACTACTACCATTAGCATTGTAAACGAGTTCGAGCCAAGCTATTCGCAAGTGACTCTAGCTTAACTTTTAGACTTGGCTTAGTTTGAGTTCAATTAATAAACGTGTCAAGTTCAAGCTGGGATAACACTTGTTTATCTAAAAAGCTGAGCTCAAACTTTGATTCAGGCTCGCTACTCGGCTTGTGATAAACTCATTTCAAGCTTGTGAATAGACTCATTAACAAGTTTGTTGGCAAATTTATAAATTCTATATTTATGATATATTGATATATAATTAAAACGAGAAAACTAATTTTTCTACTTAATGTGTGTGTATATATATATAGCAACTCTTATATATTTTAAGTTTGAAAAACATGGAAAAATGGGCTATTTAAACAAGTCGAGCTCAAGTTTTAATTTCATGCTTAAAAAACTTGTTAGTTCCATAAAAAGCTTAACTCAGCTTTAGCTCAATTCATAAACAGTCGAACTTGAGCTTGAAATAAAGCTAAACGAGATGAGCTCAAGCTTAGATTTAGGCTCAATAAAAAGCTCAACTCCAGCTCAAGCTCGAGCTTGATAATTTTAAACGAGCCAAGCTCAAGCTTTCAAAAGCTTAGTTTGGCTCGGCTCATCTCATTTACAACCCCAACTACCATCATAAATAGACCATCAAAAGATTTTTTCTTTTCAATTAAAAGATTTTGAATGGTTCGACTCCAATCACCACTTCATAAAGCAAAGCATCGCACCCCTATTTTGTAGGGTATTGGGCTCTAGCATACTATAATTTTTTCAAGGTTAGACATGACAACCTACAAACAAAATCGTAGCACTGGCAAAAGGGATTGAACCTTACTCTTCTAACATACCAATGGCAATTTTACCAACAAAGCGAAAAATCTTAGCAATTAAAAGTTACATAAATAACTATGTTTGGGGCAATTTTTGCAATTGTTAAGGATATAAGTTTTTAAAAAGTTATAGAAGGTATATTTTGAAAGTATAAGGTATATATACTAAAGAACTAATAATCATTGACTTAGACAGCATAATATAGCTGAAGAATTTTGGATTATTATGAATAGTGAACTCAATTGATTATTCAGTTATTCTATAACCTTTTAACAATCATATACACAAATATCTTATTAATTAGATTTTGATCCAATTTCAATTAATTTCACCTTCAAAATATCCTAAACTAATATTAGCACATATAAAACAAGTAAACACATAACTAGGGCTACAAATGAACCGTGCTACTCACAAGCTATCCAAGTTTGGCCTGCTCCAGGTTTAGCTCGGCTTGAGCTTAAAGTACAACTCGTTTATCTAGACGAGTTGAGCTTAAGTTTTGATTTAGATCTACAAGCCAACTCGCAAACGAGCTTACGAGGAGGCTCATTTAAGCTCATTAATAAGCTCGTAAGTACGCTCGTTAACAAACTTGTAAGTAAGCTCATTAATAATCTTTTTAGCAAATTTGTGAATTTTTATTTATGATTTATTATACATAAAATATAATTAAAATAAAAATTAATTTTTATATAATATTTATGTATATATATTTATAGCAATACTTATATATTATTTTTAGGTATGAAAAAAAATGAGCTATCTGAACAAGTTAAGCTCAACTTTAAATTTTAAGCTTAATAAAAGCTCATAGGCTTGATAAAAAAGCACAGCTCAACTTGAGCTTGAAACTTAAAGTTATTTAACTAAATGAACCGAGCTTGAATCTTAATTTCAGACTCAATAAAAAGTACGGCACGAGTTCAAGCTCATTAAATTTTAAACGAGTCAAACACGAGCCTTCAAAAGCTCATCTCAACTTGATTTATTTGTAGCCTTATATATAATCTTAAAAGGAACTTTAATATGCTATAATTTTATATTCCCTTTCCTGACAAGACTAAATTTGATGGCAATAATCTTACAAAAATTGTGATAGTTCAAGAAAGGATTCTAATACATAGACCAATAAAAAAAATGAATGAAGAAAGAACTACTCCATGAATGATTGAGTAGGTACTTTAAAGTTGTTTGAAATCAATTGTCAGATTAGGTATATCTTTTTATTAAATACAAATAACTAAATAAATATATGGTCCTTAGAATTTAATTGCATAACTTTTAACTTGTGTTATGATTGGAGCAACATGATAAACCTTGGAGTTTGGATTAAATAAAAAGGAAAGAAAGAAGCATTGGGATTCAGTGAAACTTATTCACACGAAGAGAAATTCTGAATTATTGATGATGGACTTTTATATACACCCTCAAGTCCAAACGACCTCCCTCCTTCCATAGTAACAAGTAACAACATTTGCAAGCCAAACTAGATCACAAATTACCATTTTGATCAACATCATGATAGTGACATAAATGATCCAATTACACCAGCAATCAACACTGTCGGATCCCCTAAAATAGCTGAAATAACAAATTGAAGTGCCAAACCAGCCATTTCACAACACTTCTTCACTTTGCCCCTGCTCTTGTTATGAGGAGTTTGAAGTGTATTCTTAAGACTAGGGATCCTGGTCTCTAACCCTCTAGTGCTAGTAGCACTAGGACTTTTCATTCTTCCTTCATACACACCATGCCAACTCTCAGCCAACATCTCCCTCACACAAGCCACATGTAGGTTATACTTCTTGCATGACGATCGATAACTCCAACTCCGGCCCTTCCGCCCACACCGGTGGCATGATGAGCTCACTTTCCTGTATAAATAAAGTTTCACTTCACCATCATTTAGAACCATAGGCAATTTAGCACAACATGGATGGAGATCAAACCCACATGCCTTGCAATGGTACACAAACCCAGTGATATCCTTTTCACATGCGTTGCAATAACGTGGGATGTCACCCGGTGGCTTTGAGAGGAATTGGAAGGAGCATTTGGTGTAGAAAGGGTGAACAATGGTAGGAGAAGGTATTGCACAGTGCAAATGAAGGTCAAAGTCACATATGGAACATTTGTAACGTGACCCTATGCCAATTTCCTTTACAACCGTCACATTTGAATGGAAATTCGGTGTACTCAAATTTGAGCCTATGTTGGGGATGTATGAAATGAGAAATTTCATTATATTTCATGGCTTTGTTGGGTTCTTCTCCCTCCAATGTATCCATTTGAGGTTATTTATAGGGCTTTCGATTTGGCCAAGATTATATAAAGATAAGATGGGACAAAAATACGTTGTTGACATGCGTGGAAACAATAGTTAAGTTTGTAAACGAGGTATGGAATGGCTTGTTGTGGAAGGAAGGAGGGAATTATGCTTGAGGATGGTGGACGATGTTTGGTAAGTTGAGTTTCAAAATGAAAAAAGAATCATTGCGTCAATTAGAATGAAAAGGGAAACAAAGCATATTAATTTGGCTTTGTCATGTCCCACATCAAGAAATTCGAATTTTTCACTTTAAAATTATCTACATATCTTCATAGAAAACGCACAAAGGTGTAAAAAATGCTTAACTAAGCTACCAAGTTAAATGGAAGGAAAAGCTTAAGTGGAAGGAAATGATGATCCTGCAAATGCTTTATGCAACGATTACTCTGTGAATGTATTTTTTATTTTTTGTTTTTGATATTTCATTTTAACAAAAAATATAAACATGTAGTAATTAAAAAAGGGTATGTTCATAAGGTGCTTATTAATCTATCATCCACTATTTTAGGTAGTCCTGCTCTATTCTAAATAACAATTTATAACCAATATTTATTATTTATTACAATTTTCTCCATTTTTATTGTTGTGTGATTTTATATTTTTTTCCTTTTTATGAAATGATCAGCATTTTTCATTAAATGTGTTAATAATTTTAGATATATCTTTTCTTCTTTATTTACAGTCATAGTACAGGTGCCACCTGACCTTTCGTCTAGTTTTTTACTATACACTTAGACCTCTATTTTATTTGCCACGTTTTATTAATTAATTTTTGCATATTTAAAATTATATGGCTTGAATAATCCTTATGGTCGCAGTCCAGTGGTTTTTCCGCCGTAATTTTGAATAGGTAGTTTTTGGGTCAATTCACACTGGAGTTGACTGAATTTTAATTATACAATTGATTAAAATAAAACTTTCCTATTATTTTGAAAGGTAATAATTGAAGGATATTAATATATTTAACCCAAAGTAAATTACCAAAAAAAAACCCAAAGAAAAAAAATTTCACTTCGAAGTGTATCAAGATTCTTTATTGGGAACAAGTTCTGATATAATACCCTTTTGAAAGAATGTAATCACCATGACTCATTAAAACACTTTTTATATCCTCTCTCTAATTGCTCTAATTTTCAATTTGCTTTCTAATTAATATCATTAATATGTTATATTTAACCTCTTTGGATTTCTTGTTGGCCAATTAAGTATATTTTTTCAAAGTGTGTGTGTGTGTGTAATATATATATATATATAAGGAATCCAGTCTATTCCATCTAAATATGTATGAATTATACCAATTAGGCTATAAAGTCCCCGTGGGCTCACCTTCATTTTAAAGTTAGTTTATACATATGTAATATCATAGTATTAGGAAGTTCTATATTCTCATCATTAATTTTAATAAGACCAATCCTGTCACTATCCAACAGCTCATACCATACTCAAACATTGATCGAATAAATAAAATAGTTAATATTTTAATTACTATATTTATTTTAGAAGTTAAATGATTGATTGAATAGTCATATCGACGGGACTGTAGAAACTCCCCATGATATATATTGCATAACCATTGCTGGCATGGATAAAGGATTTGAGGAATAGAACACGAACCTAGGAAAATAAAGACAAAGATAAAGTTCTCTCAGATGAGATCATGCATTATTTATTAGTGGTAATCAATCAAGGAATTCTATTACGGAACATAGAATCAGGATAAAGTAAAGTTCTTTAGGTGATATTCTTAGAATTTTTTAATTTTTAACAGATATAAAAGCGTAGCACTTACTAATCAAGCTTCATAGCCTCTATACATAATCCTTATCCGATCTTACTAGTAGAAAATTGTTCCTTATGTTTCTAATAAATGTTTGTATTGGTTGATTTCATCTCCATATAATGTTATATAATATATCAGAGAGAAGACAATCAACACAAAATATATTAGACATAAAACACCTCTTTTTGAGTAAATACCCTTATTTCGTGGTGGATTAAATCCTATATTTTAATATTCTATGGCTTCGTCATTATTTTTTACAGGACCGGTCCAATCACGATCCAACGGCTCACACCACATCCAACAATGATCGAATCTCTAAAATATGCTACGAAATTTAAAAAATATGCATTAGTTATTAATGCAACACATTTTCAATAAGTGAACTATACTGACACTTAATACAATACTTATCAGTTTATGTGGTGCCTTAATCCTATTAAAACCTTACTCAGAAATGCAGGTCAGTGAACATGACAATCACCATAAATTTAACTTTAAAAAAATGAACTAAAGCATGTGAAATATAGAATCGTATCCTTGATAATAGAAGGCCATGGTTGTTTTATCCGATTAGTAATGGACAAAGAATATTGCTTTATTGTAATAATTTATCTAAGCATTTCAAGGATAGGTAGTTATGTAGGCATAACCATGGCAAATGGGCTCCATCTGGTCACTTAACTCTTATTCCTTTATTCTACTGCTTTTCACTCTTTTGCTATAGAAAACTGAATTTGTTCTTGCATCAGAAACAAGGAGAGTACTTTTGATGCTGCACACGATTTATATACAGAGAGAACACAAATTGAAATAAATTAAACAAAGTAATAATCATATCATATTCTATCGTATAATGATTCTAAGTTTAGATATAATTCTTGGAATTGGGTCATTTTGCGTAATGATAAGTGCATGAAGAGGCTTTTTAATCATGTTTTATGATGATTTGGGGAGATTTGATTATTTAAATTTTGAACAGAGATTCCTAAGATTTGTCCTTTTAATTATTTCAACCTTTTTGAGTAGGCACGTACAATTTGCAAAGAGGACTATAGGATTTGGACTTATAATATGCCTATAAGAGAATTCATGAATGGATAGGATTCAATTCTTCTATGGATCATCATAGTTAATATAATGAATGTCATTAACCCCAAAGCTCTATATGTAATTAGGATAATCTCATCATTCATACAACCTTGAAAGATGAGAGAAGCAATCAAATGAAGAGCAAATTGCTGCTATTCGAAGTTAGCAATGTTGATGCTCTTTACTCCTTTACTTATCACTTGCACATTAACATACTAAAATTGATTGTTCCTCCTCTTCATTACTATCCATAGCAACCATCTACACATTATCTTCACATCACTCTTTTGAAACCAAGCAAAATGCAAGCTTCAAGTAACACATGCTTGACATCACCAAATAAACCCCATAACTCATATATGTCATACAATTTGTAGAGGGGAAAATCTGCATTTTGGGTCTTAAAAGCTCAACACTAACTTAAGTTTGACTCTTTGACTTGAGTAACATGGTCTAGAGAGACAATTGCAGGAATGACTAAGAGTGATTTGATATAGTGAACTTGGAGTAGGGATCGTTGAACTGAACCGACCCATCCACTCTTAACCTTTCTAAATGAGCTTATGCACCCAAAGAGACTTTCCATGGGCCTTGAAGCCTATATAAGAACCCATCATAGGAGGACTCATCTTGCATACTAATAGTCAACACGATCCAGCAAAGTAATCAAGAGCTAAGCTTTATAAATACTCAAAGCTCCTCATCATTTGACAGATCCAGGAATTGACAGAAATGTTGTCGTACTGTCTGAATACTCTCACTCGAGATCAAGTAATGATCAAAGCGAAGAATGCACTATTTCTTCTCTATAATAGTGGGTTGGTGCTAGATAGCTCATCCACCGATCACTAATGTGTTTGAACTCCTTAAGATTGTCTGCTTCTCCTCCCTAATATCCCACTCTTAGTTATTCCTTGAGTGTATTTCCTTATCAATCCTCTGAGGCTACATATAGCATGAAGCACATGCTACATGCACGTGACCATTATGATTGGATTACCCCATACACAATTAATAGTGGTTCTTACTAAAAGTAGGTAGACCCTTTGTCTACCTACCATTTACTCTATCATAACATAAGTTATACACACTTAAGAAGGTATGCCATTAACTTGTGTCAAGTTAGTATAATGATAAAATGAATATATATCTTGATGACTTCAAATCTTTCAAAAGTGTTAATGTAATTCAACATTGTGAAGGAGCTTTATATTATATATAATTATTGTTAAGTATTTGGAATTGACTCATGAGTAAGGAGTGACACAATAACACTTAAAGGGTGATAAAAAGAGAAGAGAGAGATAAAATAAAGAGAAAGAGTAAGCAATCTCAATTGTTTCAAATGCACTCGTGACATGAAGAGAAATTATCAAGCATCAAACCCCATTAGTAGTAATGAACAAGTATTTGATCTCTCGAGATAGAAATTTGATAGCACACTAGTGTTTCTATCTAAATTCTAGATCATTTGGAGGGACTTGAAGTATTTACAAAACTTGGCCATTAATGTCATTCGTTGGATCACATTGATAATCGAAGGCCAAGATAAATCATCTTTTAGTACATGAGTCATATTGGAAAAAGTTAGATAAAGGGCAGGCCAGTTTACCGGACTCTACTCTATACTTATCACGTCAAAACTTCTTTAATCACCTAAATAAAGAATCAGACTCCTCAGACCCCGTGACTCGAAGTCCATTTGCAAACATCTTTTTCAAATCATACACTGCAAGTCATTTTGCCATGGATAAATCCTACAAAACCACCTTGCTAAAATAAAATAAAATAAAGAACTATACTTTAAAATATCTAAAATTATATAACATAAGTTTAAAATCACTAATACAATTATAACCCTTTCCACGACCTATATGTTTATCTTTCGATATCCCCCTTAATCATAAGCTATGGGTCATGTTATTTCTTCTTTTAGTTTTCATATAAGAGTATATATAATAATTGTTGGGAACACGTACGTGGGAATAAAATGAAAATGATTATTGGTAATTTAAGAAGTGACTTGCCGAGAATCTTCAACTAGCTGCTTGAGGTTCTGTACGAATTATGAGTTACGAACAAATGTGGGGCATGGCAATTGGCATCGCCATCTAGTTTTCCAATTGATGCAGGAAAGTAATGCACATCACACATGTAGTTGTCGGAACTTATTCAAGCAATGCAATATTTAACCCGTGTAAGCATAAGGAATCCTAATCCCATTTTATCGAATAAGTGGCATACTCGCATAAGTTATGGCAACTTTATATATTTATTTATCATATTTGGGTATTATAACGGCGTAAATTATACGATCAGTTAGCTGTTAAGTTTTCAAAATTGCACATTCGTTTTTAATATTTTAAGTTGTGTGCATGGTTAGCTTTTGATAAGAGATATAAGGTCCGAGCAACCATTTTAAGTCCCGTGGTAAAACTTCAGTAGGGTACAATTGCGAAAAATTGAGTCAAATTGCAATTATTTTGAGTAGTTCTATAACTTAGAAGTGATTTCATGAACTATAGTGAAATTACAAAACATTATAAGGAAGTATTAATTTTTGAGCAATTTTACAAACTTCAAGTAAAATTACCATGATATATATAAGGAGTTTACAAACTATATATATTGTACGTAACATTAAGTGTACCAAGTTATGGAAATATAGGGACTATGAACTTGCAGGTGAATTCACAAATTAAAAAATAAAAATATCAAGAAAATATAGTATTGTTGTGAAAATATGTAAATTTATGTAATATTGTGATGAAAATTTATCTAATTGATTAATAGAATAAAAATCAAAATCAAAAGAAATAAAGACGTAGCAAATAAATAAGAAAAAAGATTTATATATAGGTAAATATATAGATCCATCTCTGACCACCTAAAGATTGAAGGTCACATGTGGCTACATTGGAGACATGTCAATAGAATCCGACTTTGGGCTTCTCATAAGCACGATTCTTGACCATCTCCAATCAATTAGTTATTGAAAATAGCAAGATATTTCTAACATTTCTTGTCTTTAACCTACTTATGGTATTGGACATTCACCTATCATACAACTTCATGGGTTATTAAGTCTTTGTTGCCTTGTAAGTCCTAGGGATGCTGGACTACCACCACTATCTTAGAAGGGTCAAGCAACCCTATACGTTGTTAGGTGGTTGTTTACCTCTATAGTTAGGTTTATCCATATGTAATACGTATTTTTTACACACCATGAGAATGTCTTAGTTTGCTTAGGTAGGTTAAGTAAATGGTTTGTGATAGATTGCCTTTTCATTGGTTGGAAAATTTAAGTACACAAATAGAAGTTAAAGGAGTTAGATGAGATAGTGTATATGATTTGAAAAACCTAATTGGATAGCATTAAAATGTTAAGTAATTAATTGTAGAAAAATTAAAATTCAAGTATGAAATTTGATTTTTTTTTTCATTTAATAAATATCTTCAATAGGAATTATGAATGTGAGAGATTCAACTATTGGCAAAATGAGTTGTAAGAAAACATCAATTCTACCTTAATTATTTGATTGATTATGCTTGTGGGTTTGGTTAAAAATCTATATCATAGATTGACCCTAAAAGTAACTATTATGTGCTTTTTCCACTTGATCCCCGAATAGGTGAGTTATTGACTAGGTATTTGTTGGCATATTTTGGGATTTTGCTTGAAATGAAATGTGTTGTGGTTAGGCATGATGCCACCTTAATTAGTATTAAGGATAAATGAGTTGTTAATACAATAGATTAGGAAGTCCATAATGAAGTTTTTGACAAGTTACAATCATATGGGATGATAGATAGATAGTGACTGATCCGCTAATAATTTATATGAAATGGTTTTGTCCTATTGAGTATTGTACATATATTGTACATCAGCTATTATCGTTGACATAAGCACGGAAAATCTTTTGTTGCTATTATTTATAGTCCCCCTCCATCCCCACCTTAAGGACGGACACAGAACTATGTGATTGGAGGATTAAGTTAATGTTTTATATTAAAAAATAAAAATAACATATTTTTTTATATAAATATATTATAATAATTAATTTTTTTTCGAGTTTGGAGTCCGGGACTCCTATTGGCCCCTCCTCGGTCTGTCCCTGCCCACCCTGCATCCTATAAATAACCAATACTACAGATGTGTTTAGTGATTGTTCACTGCATTTCAACACATCTATATATGCATGAGATATGGCAGAACTATTGACTTTTAGGCTCCATAGCTCACTTCAGCTGGGAATTGCTGCAAAACGTTGAGTGCGTAGAAGATTCTACATGAGAAAGACTAGGATGACGTAATTTTTAATCGTTGCGTCTACTTAACAAGGGGACAAGAGCACGCTACAAAGTTAAATCTATTAAATAGTAATTTAATTTCCTCAAGCTATTGCCTTCTCTTAAGTCGTCTGACGGCACTTCATTCCATATTAAGTATATATCATAGATATATAACGATAAAGTTCATAACCGTTCTCTGTTGTTTTAATTATATATGTATAAGGAAAAAAACAAGGGATAAATTATCCCAAAAACTTTTAATTAGGTTCACATTTACTCTCTAAACTTTTAAAGTGAGTTTTTTTTTTTTACACCAATTAAACTCTCAAAAATTATTCTGGTAAAGAAAATTTAAAATTAGCACGATTAAAGGTACTTAACATTTTTGGTTAAAATAAGACGGGAATGATTGCAAAATACCCGTTTGAACTTTTATCTATATATAAACTTACCTCCCTCCACCCCTCCTAGATTCATAAAAGAATTTAATTATTCTAAATTATGCTAATTTTTAAAAGTTTAAAAAATAAAAAGGATCATTTTAAAAGTTAAGAGAATGATTATGTACCTTTATAAAAGGTTAGGGAATAATTTGTAAATCTAAAAAAAATTATTACATTATTAAGACAAGGTCCAACTACTCGCAGTATCTTACAGCTATTACTCTGTCTATCACATGTAACTTTTTTTCCCCCCTTTCTTTCTTTCTTTCTTTTTCTTTTTCTCGAGAAGCTATTACATGTATTCAATCAAGGCAAAGCAGCTGCCTATGCCTGTATTTATATGTCAATCTCAAATTCTCAATACTAACTGTCACACTCCCAAGTCCCAACTTTTATCCATCAATTTATACGTAACATACAACAAAGAAGCACTGTACTCCTTTTTTATTTGTTGAATGAGTGCTTTACTTATTAGGGGAAAAAAATAAACAAAAAGAGTGCTTAATTGTTTATGGAAGTCATTGTTAGATTTTATAATTGCAACCTTTTTCAATTATATACACTAATGGACGTTGCATGAATACTTAAAACTTATAAACAATTAAATAAATAAGCCACTTTAATTGTTTTATAGACATATATATGGATATATTAAATCATCCTAAATATTTGGCCAAAAAAAAATCATCCTAAATAAGTCATTTATACCATATTATCACAGCATCAATAAGACCATCCCATCTCGAAGTTCTTGATACAGAACTGCATATAAAAACATCACTTTTAAGGGTTTATTTGGATGTTTTGTTTTTCATTTATATCTATATCTGTATCAAAGTAATATATATAAATATGTCTGATTTATATTTATATTTAATTTATATTTAATTTATTTAATTTTTTTATAAAATTATTAATTTTTTATTTTTATCTATTTCTTATAATAAATTATTTACTAAAAAATTTAAAAAACAAGGCCTATACTAGGAAAACTAGCCAAAAGACCCCAGCATTGAATGAGATGAGTTTCTTTAACTTTTTGAACCGTCTGTCAAAAATTCCGAATGTAGGTCCCTGATAATCTCATTTTTACTTTTTTTATTTGCTTCTGGTCTGACATGGAGTCAGACCATGTTTCCTTGGCCATTATTCTTCTGGCCAATTTATTCACGTTGAAGCCGTTGCAATTTGCAACTGCAATTTACCAGTCTTCTTCTTCTTCTTCTTCTTTTTTTTTTCACTTTGCGTTTATTTTTCTTATTTTACCGTTGCAATTTGCATTGAAATTCCTTTTATATTTTATTTAAAATATTTTTAAATCAATAATTAAATTTTAATTTTAATAATTATGGTTTTCAATAATAATAAATTACTTATTAATAAATAATGTATTTTATGGATATTTTTTCTTTTTTTATAATTTATTCTTAAATAATTTTGTAAATTATTATCTACATTAACATCACTTTAAAAAAATAAATTATTAACTAAAAAGTTAAAAGTCTATAAAATCATAAAAGTTGTAAAAGAACTTAAGTGAATGACTTAGGGATAAAGTAATCAAAATAAACCTTGTGAAGGTCCTTAAGGATGTAGATGCTCTCTAATATTAGAAAAATATACAGGTATTTGATAATTTGATTTACAAAAGAGTGGAAGCTAATGGATACAAAGTTATGTATTAATGTTAAAAGAACTTCTATGGTTCTTTTACTAGATCATACCATCGCTAATATTATAATTAAATTAATTAACAAAATAAGGATAAAAAATTTTATTATTTTATCTCGATCGGAATTAATCTAAACTGTTTAGTAATATAAAGACTATAAAATTCCTAATGTGAATGGTGTTGTAATGATAATGTAAAATAAACCTAGGTTGATTATAGGAGAATGTGGTTAAAAAGTTGATAATTTTTGTCTAAATATTTGAAAAAATATTAATATAAAAAAGACACAATAAAAACTCAACTAGTGTCTTTAACTTAAATTATATAGGTATATGAATTACTTATTAATTTTCAATAATATGTATTATGGAGACGTCATCTGCTAGTATATACGGATTGTAATTCACAGCACGATGGGCCATATATTTCAGTTGATGTTATTCTATTTTGATTCGTTTAGAGCAAGTTAAATAAACGCAACTTTTAAGAAGTAATTCCAAGCATACTTGCACATTTCTACTAAGTTAAGATGCCTCAAAAGTAACAATTGAAAGCCAATAAAGCATTCCTTATTGAAGCTTGAAAGGAATAAGCAGCATCAATACCTTTCGAGAGCCAATAATAATTAAGAAGCCACACACTTAGACGCTTTTTTTTGTTTTTAGCGACAACGAAACATCATCTCAAATATTATTCTAAGTTGAGTGGAAGACACGTGAATTGTGATTGTTTAGATCTATCTTTTCTATGGCAATAATCGCGAGGACAGATAAAAAAGGAATAAATGAATACGGTTCTTCATGTGGCTTGGCTCTTGCGCAACATGCAAATATATCTAAATTTTCTTTGTTTTAATTTAGGGTCTGTTTGGATGGTCCATTTTCCATCTAAATTTTATGTGTATATGTTTGTAATGTCCTAAATCAAAGGCATTACAACCCACTACGCATCCTTACTTGTAATGAACACGGTAAGACTATTATTTCTCTGATCCACAAATACAAATATAAATCATCAATCACTCACATGAAGGAGTATCTGTTTAAAATATTTCATATAAAATCTTCAATAAAACCTAGTTGGCAAAAATCAAAGCCAACTCAATTCAAGAACTTGACCATTAGAAGAGAGGTCTCATGATAAAAATCAGAAACATAAAATTTTAGATTCTTAAAAACATATAAACTTCTTAAGTTCTTTAATTGTATATCTCCGAGCCAGAAAATTTAAACATTAGCAAGAAAGTCAGGTCTACTATCGTCCTTCCTATAGTCCACATAAACATCATAGCCTAACATATAAAAAAATATTAGAACTTCATCTGTTCCTAAAAAAGATAAAAGAATGAGCACAAAGGCCTACTATGTCATACTATATACACATGCACATAAACAAGTATTAAACAATTTCACGTACAACCTAAAAACTAATGCAATAACCACAGATTATTATCTTTTATTATCTAGTAGAAAACACAGTTCAGAACCATTGTACATTAGTCACAAACCTGGAGTAGCTCATGCCTCCAAAAAAACAACCAATATAGAAAATAGGTAATATATACATATATTGGTGTTGAGAACATCCCACACACCCGGAATACCGTAATCGTACCACTCCTAGACTACTGAAATCATCTCTATGCACGACTCCACTTAGGACAACGACACACACAAATTAACAAGGCACTATCCTAGTAGCATGGTTCTCTCAATCTACTAGACCTAACCATAGACAAATAGCACATCAAACTTATATACCATATAGCATTATATGTAGATTTGTAATTTATAAACCTACAAGCACAAGCAATAAGCAAGGTAAGGTATTACCTGAATTAGTTTTAGGAACAGAACCCTAGTTTCATCAACACACTTGATCAAATAAACAAATTTTCATATCAAAACATGTTTACATAAATTAACCCTAATCTCATCATCATCTAAAAACCAAAATATCAAATCCTATTTTTATACACATCTCCTCTTCTTTCATTGAAAATCACAAAATCTTCAAAAGAACAAAGTTTCTCTAAAAACTCCTCCAAAACTAAAACTTCCATCAAAAGATAAACAATTTTTCACTTTTAGAACATCAAAAGGAGTGAAAAGGATTAATCTTACCTTCTTTCTTGATTTTTCTTCCTCTTTGATTCGAGAACGCTAAATCTCCAGCAAAGACTTAGGGTTCTTCTCCAAAACTCCCTTAGAAACCAAAAGAAAACTTTAGAAAAAGATTACTCCTTAGATTGCTAAAGAATTGAAGAGGATCAACTCACCTTGATCCTGATTCTTGATCTCCTTTCATGTTAAGATCACTTACAGAGATATTTTTTAGAGAAAGTTGAGCTTATGAATGATTCTGGAGAAGAGGGGTACCTAGGTTATAAAGAAAATTCGAAAAAACCCTTTAATTTCAAAATGGGAAAGGCTGGCATCTTAGAGCTCTCGAAAATAATTTTGAACCATGTAGGCCAGCTAGACGCCGGTGGTGAACAGAGGAAAGGCCAGTGGCCTTTGGCCAACGTATCTGCTACACCACTTCATCTTTGATCATGTGTCTGTTATTTGATAAAACATATAATTATACTTTAGAATTAATCGTAAAACCCTCTCATTTTTAATAAATGACTCTTTTGCCCTCAATATAATTTATTTATCTTTATATTACATGTATCTTATTGTGTCTTATTTATAAGGTTTGTTTATGAGTCAAAATATATTTTTTCATCTGTATATATTTTTAACAAATAATCTGATTTAAATAGATATCAAACTAATGCAGAACTGACGAACCAAATACACCTTAGTCAATGTGTGGCAACTAGCAAGAAATGTATCATCACTGTGAAGAAAATATCATTAAGTATTACATGTGTGTTATGAACACCCAATATGTAATTATTAATAAAACATTAACATACATATTAGATATAAAACACTAATGATAATTATTTTATAAACTATCAATTTCACAGCCATAGGTAGTAAATTTTATTAGTATTTACCTGCAATATATATGAATAAGTATAATACCCTTTCTTTTCTTTTTCTTTTTTTTTTTTCCCATCTCTAGCCAATAACTATATATAGTTGATTATACACAAAAGTAACTCTAAGAAACAAAACAAGAGATCTTATTAGTTAATAGTACTTGTGTTTGTAAATCATGATTTACAGGGTTGTGCATCATAACTAGACCCCAACAAAGAATTGATCCAAACTCAACCTCGACCCACCTACGACGGGCAGATATAGAAATATGACCTGCCCCATGAAGGCGGGTTTGGAACCATGGCCACACTAGCCAATATTTGCCAAGTCCACCGATTTCGGCCGATGTTGCTAGGTCCGCAAACAATTTAAAGAAAAGAAATTTAATTTTAAAAAAAAAAGGTAAAAATAAAAACAGGTAAATGACACTCGAGGTTTTAAACTATTTTTATATGAATTCATGTATTGTTATTTACGACATAAATAATAAAAATCATATAAAGCCTATCGGGTTTGATTTTATATAGGCTTTTACCAAAAAGAAGATATTATTCATTAACAATATGGAATTAGCTTTAATTTTTTCTAATCTTTTAGCCTCTAAAATTTTTTTTATGGTACCATATTACTAACATTATAATTATAATTAAAGTTGGATATAATTGTATATAAATAAATCCATATTTTTAACATTTTTTCAACAAATAAGTTAAAAGATTATAAGACTAGCTTCTAGGCCTAAATTTATTTTTACTTTAAAAGTTCATCTTATTCAAAATCAAAATGTATTTCTTTTGATATATTTTTTAATTTTAATTTTAAAAAAAATTGTCAGAGGGCCACGGATCAAGGACTGGACCTATGGGCCTGGTGGAACCACAGGATCTAATTCTTTTGACCAGTGGGATGGATCCCTGTTCCTGTCCATGCACAAGTTAAATCCACAGAACACCGTATAATGCGATGGTCACACAGTAGAGGTTTTCAATTCCATTTTTTTTTTCCTGAATAAATTTTCCAAATTGTTAAAATATGAAATTTTTGGTGTTGAAATTTGTGTACATGCCGCAAATACGAATATTATAAAAAAGGTAGTAGTATTTTTTCTTCTCGTTCATACTTTATAATAAAGTTGCATAAATAAATTAGTGTGTTTTTGAAATGCTAATAAGTAATATAGATATGTTACTAATGGGAATTTAGAACATTTTCTTATCTAAGTTGTCTTTGCTCAAATAGATATCTAAAGAGGATGTGAACATTTAGACGATACAATGTACGAGTAAAAGCGGTTCTTTTTACTAATCAAGGTAAAGTGATCTAAGTGATATAGGTAGGTGTCAAAGTCTAATGTTGAGTAGGGATACAAGACACGGTTTGTTAATAAAGAAGCAGCTACATATTTAATATTATTAGTTCATTTTTATATGAATGTGTGTAAACTTTGAGGTCTTTATATATATAATATATGAATATTTTGTTTATTTTGCTATAATTGTAATTTCATTATAGTTTAATTCTGTATGAAGAGTATGACGCCCTAAACTGAGAGCATTATCAATTTATCATCCCGCCACATGTCTTCACTAAAGATGGACACACTAAGGTTCGGATTTTACTAAACCACAATTTATAACACAATATAACTCTAATGTCTTACATTAAAGGAGAACTTCTAAAACATTAATGTCATAAATAAAAACTTCTAAACAACCCTATTTGTATCAACCAAGCACCAATCTAAAATCAAACTTAAAACGTCATATGAAAAGGGTCTCATAACTTCAAGAATCATAATAAGTATTTAAAACTTCATTAAGTCTTCAACTTTAGCTATCTTCGATTCAAAATCAAATAGTCAACTAGAAAATCTACTCCATGATTGTCTCCCATTATCCATATATATATATATATATATATATATATATATTTAACCAGACAAATAAAAACCACTAGATCTTCTCCTATTCTTGAAAAATAAAAAGGAATGAGCTCAAAGTCTCAATATGCTAAACCTAAACCTAAACCTAAACCACAACCACATGCACATGAACAGACATCATACAAATCCCCTTGATGATCACGCCCGTGGTGTAGGGCGTGATAAGCTCTAAGAAAGAAAAACATAACACAACACCCTCATCATGCTCGTTATGGGGGGCATGACAATCATCATGACCTCCATACGGCCGTGATGGGGGTGGTGACAGCCATCATGGCGTTCATCATGGCCATGATCAATTTCAAAATGCCACTCTCGAGGAGATTAAGTCATGACCCTTGTTCTCTCTAAAACATGAGAAAAACTCCTAAACTACCTTTTTTTTTATCTTAAACCATACAAAACTCCTAAAACGAATTGGAAAATATATAAACACTTTTCTAAATCACATTACTTGAATAAAAAAAATTCTCCCTTTCCTTTGGTTGTAAAAATAATAAAATCTCCAACAAAGGAACTTCGGGTTTCCTAATCATTCTCCAAAAGATCGAATCCCTTCAACACTAATGACAAAACTTAGGAGGATAATCTTCTCTAATCTTCAAAAGAACCAAAAGGAAGAAAAGCTTACCTACCTTTGACTCTCGTTCTTCCTTGAAGTAATGTTATCTTGAGATTAAGGGTTGACTCTTGTGAAACTGCTTATAAACAAAATAGTTATCTCTTTTAGGTAAGGGATATCTGCACTTATTTTATTAAGAAAGACTTATTTGTCCTCTTCTTTAATAGTATCTTACATCCTTGCCCTTCATTATGATTTATTTTATTTTTATATTACATCTCTCCTCCCTTAAAAGAAACTTTTATTCTAGAAAGTTACCTGGCTTATTGAAAAGCTCGTGATACTTTTTTCTCATCTCCTTTTCTAGCTCCTAAGTAGCTTCCCATTCAAATTGATTCGTCCATTGCACTTTTACATACTTGATCACACACCTTCTTAAAATATGTTATTTGGTATCAATAATCCTTACTGGCTTTTCAATTGTAGTGAGATTTGGTAGTACTTCCAACAATTTTAAGGCTAGAATCTGTTCAGGATGCTTCACATACTTTCTCAATATAGAAACATGGAATACATTGTGTACTCTATCAAAACTAGACAGTAAAGCTAATCTATAAGCCGCATCACATATTCGCTTAAAAACTTCAAAGGGTCTTACATATCTGAGGTTTGACTTGCCTCTCAAATCAAACTTGATGACACCTTATTAAGCAAGACATGTTCTCCTACTGGAAACTCCAATAGTCTCCTTCTCTTGTTCGCATAACTTTTTTGACGACTTTAAGTAGTTTGTAACTTCTACCTGATCGTTTTGACCTGATAGCATCATGTACCAGCTCCAGTCCCATTATTTTCCTATCACCTATTTTATCCCAATGAATCGACGACCTACACTTTCTATCAGATAAGACTTCATGTGGTGGCATCCCAAGTGATGCCTAATAGCTATTGTTGTAACCAAACTCTACCAAAGGTAAGTACTCATCCTAGTTATCTGCAAAATCTAAAACACATGCTCTTAACATATCTTCTAGGATTTAGATGGTCTATTTAGATTGCACATCGGTTTGAGAATAATAAGCGATACTAAAAATCACTTTAGTACCCAAGGCTTTGTGTAGACTCTTTCAAAGCCTCTCAGCAAACCTGGTATCTCTATCTGATACTATACTCACTTGTATCCCATACAACCTCACTATCTCTTTATTTACAACTTTGCCAAAAGCTCTATAGTATACCCGGTTCTAATAGGTATAAAGTAGGCTACCTTAGTGAACCTATCAACAATCACCCATACTAAATCAAACCTTTCTCTAGTTCTACGTAAAGCCGACACAAAATCTATGGTTATGTGATCCCACATCTACTGAGGTATAGGTAAAAGCTTTAATTCACCTGCTAGTCTTCTATGCTCGATATTGATCAAATGACAGGTTAAACCCTTGGACACATATTGTGTAATCTCTTTCTTCATGTTATTCCACCAATACATCTTCTTCAAGTCATGGTACATTTTGTTGCCTCTCAAGTAGATAGAATAACCAGAGTAATGTGCCTCATTCAGTAACTTCTTCTTAAGTTCTCCTTACTCCAGTACATATAACCTTCCTTTACATCTCATGACACCTTCGCTATCTATGTGAAACTCGGTTGCCCTGCTTACTTCCATTCTCTTCTTTACCTCTTGATACTTGGATCATCCACTTATGCTGCTTTGATTCTTTCTATGATAGTAAGTTGAATCCACAAGTTGGCCAGTCTTGCCCCTCCCTGTCTAGTCACTATTTCTAATTCTAGCTTTCTCATATCATCTATCAGACGACATTCAAAAGTAATTAAAGCTACTTGATTCTCATTTCTCTTTCTACACAAGGCATTTACTTTGCATCATAATCAGTTCTCTCTAGGTAAAGATATACTTTAAACTTCTATGGTCAGTATATACTGAAAACATGAAGCTGCACTATAGAATACTCAAGAGAGGAGAGACAGGGAGGGGAAAATTGAGTATTTGGCCCAAAAAGCTCAAACAAGTAATTTTAACGCAACAGATCGAATTTAACTTTAATAGTAGTGGATAATACATAGCAGATTATAATGTGAAATATGAAAGAGATAGAGATAGAGATAGAAAAATTGAGTCCAAATTTAACATGAGTTCAGCCCACTTCCTACTCTCCATGATCCACTAATGCTTCCAATCGAGGACTTCACCACCACTTTATTTATCACCAAATAAACAA
This sequence comes from Combretum micranthum, assembly GCA_024138025.1. Classification (NCBI taxonomy): domain Eukaryota; kingdom Viridiplantae; phylum Streptophyta; class Magnoliopsida; order Myrtales; family Combretaceae; genus Combretum; species Combretum micranthum. Next base: position 20,448 of record JAMXBD010003424.1, on the reverse strand, counting down.
GCTCAAGCTGAGTAGTACACCACTTTTACAACACTTAGTAAATAAAATATTTTCCTTCTCTCTCTAGATGCTCAGTGATAGGTAACAAATATAAGAACAAAGCACTAAGATATTTTTCTCTCTTTTCAGATATTTACAAGTTATTGAGTAAACGAACAAGAAAATTAATGATTTGTTTATTTACAAATAAAGACACTTTTTCTCTTCAACACTTCTCTGTTCTTTTGAATCTCCTAAGGATAGCGTATTTATAACCTTCAAAAATTCAAATGTCCGTTAGAGATAACTTCTTTAATTCGTTAAGTATTAAATGCCCTTAAACGGCTCTTTTTGCCACATCGGCTCATGCCCTTAAACTATGACACCTAATTTTTTGTCGTGCTACAAAGTATTGCTCCTTCATTTTAGATCTCGACCAAATCTTTGCTTACGTAGACTCTATTGAGTCTTGAATTCAAACTAGTTATGCCTCAAACTTGTAACGCCCTATATTCATCACGTCTTAGTTTTGACCTTTGACAAGAGTTATGTATTTTTGAGCTCGTCGAGTGTTGGTTTTGAGCTTGCCACACCCTAACCTTTTAATACATCAAGCCCTTGACATGATCTTCAACCAAAACTATGCATTTTCTTTTTTTTTTTTTTTTTTTAATTTGTTGAGCTTTGGACTTTTAGCTTATCGTGCCTTAAGGAGTGACTCGTTGAGCCCTTGATGTAACCCTCAATTAATGACTTGCATTTTTTTACTTGTCAGCTTTAATCTTAAGTTTGTTACGCCTTAGTGAATGAAGCGTCTAGCTCTCAACTTACTCATTGACTGAGATGTTCATCACTAATTTGTTCTTGCTAAAACCCACACAATTTTCGCAAAAACACACAACATAGACATTATATTCTAGCATATTATTCTCATATTATTTAACTAATTAAGTACAGTTTTCCATAATTGAATAGTTAATTGTGTATTATATTGTCCCATCAAAATCCATATGGAACATACAACTTCAACAATCTCTCCCTTTTTGATGAGGACAATTATGCACAATTAACCTCTTGTCAATTCAATATACTCCTCCTCAAATAAGCATCTGGGTTTTAGAAAAGTTTTTTCAAATTTGATTCAAAGACTTGATGCTTAATTTTAGGAGAATGCAAACTACACATAATTCAATATTTAGCTTCTTCCTTTTGACATATAAACAACATTAGGTACTAGTCAGTAGTTGACTTATGCATTCAACTTATCTCTTTCCTCCATTCAACACTTTAACATGTCTCTCCCCCTTTGAACTCACTAAAAACATACTACATGCATATTAATTGCATCTACACTTCTCCTCCTTTGTACTAAAAAAAAATGATAGACTTATAGTATTGCTAATAAAGAGATATGCACAGATAACATACAAATTTTCAGTGCAAAAATCCAATTCTCAATATTCAAAAAGGTCCAAAAGGTACCATATAGCATGTTCAAACATTCAAATCACATTTTAGCAAAACTTCAATTTGACCAAGCACACATATAAGATTTTTGCAAACAGAACATATTACAACCATCATAGAAACATATATGAATATCTAATAGCTTCTGAAATCTTAGATCAAATTCCAGATTATATTGTCTCCATGATATTTTGCACTCATCTTGCTTTATCATGTTCAATTCTCTTTGTAAAGTGCAAAAACAATCCTTACTCAAGGGTTTGTAAAAATTTAGCAATATAATTGTTTGTATCAATAAATTCTAAGCTGATTTCTCTATTTAGAATATGATCTGTAATGAAATGATGTTTAATTTCGATATGCTTGGTCCTTGAAAGTTGAATCGAATTTTTTGTTAAGTTTATAGTATTTGTGTTATCACAACAAATTGGAACAGTTTCATATTTTAGATCATAATCAAGCAAGGTTTGTTTCATCGATAAAATTTATGCACAACAGCTACCAAAAGCTATATACTCAGCTTCGACAGTTTAAAGTGCAATCGAATTTTGCTTCTTTGAGTGCCAAGATATTGTGGAGTTTTCAAGAAAGTAGCATGTGTCGCTTGTGTTTTTTCAATCTACTTTGCACCAGCAAAGTCAGCATCAGAATATCTAATAAGATCAAATGAGGTAAACTTTGGATACCATAAGCCAATTTCAATCGTGGCTACAAGATACTTGAATATGCGTTTTATTGCATTCAAGTGTGTTCCTTTTAGGCAAGATTGAAATCATGCACATACAAACACCAAGAACATGATATCAGGTGTAGAAGCTGTTAAATTTAACAAGTTTTCTAGCATACGTCTATAAAAGCTTCTCACAAACGTTTTTTTCATTTTCATCTTTGTCAATTTTTACATTGTGCTCATAAGTGTAGGTCTAGATTTGCAATTATCAATTTTAAATCTTTTCAAGAGTTCTTTAGAATACTTAGATTATTGATAAAGGTTCCATTTTCAAATTGCTTTATTCAAAGACCTAGAAAATAATTAAGCTCTCCCATCATGCTCATTTCAAATCATTCTTCATGGGATCAATGAATTCATTTATAAGACTCATATTAGTAGCTCCATACATAATGTCATCCACATAGATTTGCACAATCAATGTGTCTGACTTGTGATTTTATAGATAGAGTTGTATCAATTTTTCCTCTAGAAAATCAATTGTTTAAAAGGAAGCTATTAAGTCTTTCATACCAAGCTTTAAGACCTTGCTTGACACCATAAAGAGCTTTGTTTAATTTAAAGACATTAGGGAATTCATTATTCTCAAAACCTGATGATTGCTCTATGTAGACTTCTTATTTTATAAACCATTTAGGAAAGCATTTTAACATCCATTTGAAAAAAAGTAAATTTTTGAAAGCGCAAATGCCAAAAGTATTATAATTGTTTCTAGTCTAGCAACCGGGGCAAAGTTCTCATCAAAATCTATATCTTCTTCTCGATTATATCCTTTAGCAACTAATCTAGCTTTATTTTTTATTATTATTTCATATTTATCAAGCTTGTTTCTATAAACCATTTGGTTCCAATAACAAGTTTATTATCAAGTTTAGGAACCAATTTTCAAACTTCATTTCTTGCGAACTGGTTTAATTCATCTTGCATTGCATGTATCCAAAATTTATCTTTTAAGGTTTCTTCAATATTTTTAGGCTCAGATTGCGATAGAAAACAAGATTACTGATATTTCTTATAGATTATCTTATTTGTACTCTATTAGAAGGTTCACTAATTATTAGATCTTTTATATGTGATCTTATATATTTTCATTATTTAGAAAGATCATTATTAATAGATTCATACACAGCATCCTTATTATGTTTATTTTCTTCTTTATTAGTATTTTCAAGAGAAAACTTATCTAAATCAGCACAAACAACATCCACATCATCATTTGAACATGAATAAGGCAAAGAGTCATCAAAGCAACACGAATGGATTCTTCTACAACTAATGTTCTCTTATTAAACACTCTATAGGCTTTACTAGTTGAAGAATAACCTAGAAAGATTCCTTCATCACTTTTAATATCAAACTTAGCTAATTGTTCTTTTCTATTGTTTAACAATGGAAATAAGAAATGTTAGGTCTCTTTCCTTTCCAAAGCCCATAGGGGGTTTTCCTAAGAATTGGTCTTATGAAAAATCTATATGATATGCAATGGGTGTATTTACAACTTCAACCCAAAAATATTTTGGTAAATTATTTTCACATGACATTGTTCTATCCATTTTAATTAAGCTTTTGTTTTTCCTCTCGGCTATAACATTTTGTTGTGGAATTCTAAGTGCTGTTGTAAAAATCATCCATTTCATAATTTTCAAATCTCCCTCATGATCACTTTAAATAAATATAATATTAAGACTTTTTTCAATTTTGAACTTTCTTACAATATCTAAAAAAGACATTATTTGTTTCATCTTTAGATATAAGGAATGTATATCTAGTGAAATTATCAACAATAACCAATGTTTTTTTTTCCTCCCAAACTTAGAATTTGAGTAGGACCAAATACGTCTATATGCAATAGTTCTAATGATCTAATAGTGGAAAAAATATCCTTAGACTTAAAATAAGTCTTACTTTGCTTTCTTTGTTGACATACTTGACAAATCTTATCATTTTAAAAATTTATTTTTGGTAAGCCTTTGACAAGATTCATTTTAACAACTTTTGTAATTATATCCATGCTAGCATGTCCTAATTTTCTATGTCATAACCAATTATAGTCATGTTGATAGTATAGACAAGTTTTATTGATGATTTGAAATCATCTAAATAATTTTGTAGATATTTTTTTATCTATACCTTCAAAACAGTTTTGGTTATTATCAATTCTTTCAATAGAATATTTATCGGCAACAAATGTTACTCTAAAACCATTATCATATAATTGACTTACACTAAGTATATTATGTTTTAATCCATCAAATAACAACATATTTTTAATAATTAAATCTTTCTTAACTAAATGTTACCTTCACTAAGAACAGTTGATTTATGATTGTCTTCAAAGGTGACATTCTCTTGGTCTTTTAAGTCTAAAGACGTGTACTTGGATGTGTCCCCAGTCATGTGTCTGGAGCAGTTGCTGTTCAAGTAATATTTGTTATTCCCACTTGAAGATCCCTATAAAATAGAGTACTATTTCTTTGGTACTCATTTGAGTTTGGATCCTTTTTTGTTAGGTGTACAAGAATATCCCTTTTACGAACCAAAACCAGCTTGCTTTTATGATTCAAATGTATAGTTTTTGTTATTACACAATTATGTGCAACATGACCAAATTTCCCATAGTATACGCATGTCCGATGGGTGGCTTTTACAAAACAAGTTTTGTGAAGCTTGCAACTACCTTCTCTACTATAGCAAATTGCATATTTATTTGAATCACACATTTGATTTCCAAGAAGTTTCAAATTCTTTTTCCCTTTTGTGAACTTGGCTATAGTTGTTTTTGAATCATCTAAGCTGGCTTTTAACAATATATTTTCATTTTTTAAATCCTTTAGCTTTTTTGAATTTCATTATTACTGCTGGCATATTATTATTATTATTATTATTATTATTATTATTATTATTATTTATAGTTTTAATTTTAGTCATTTTCAATTGTTAATTTTTCATTGATCTTGCTTATCTCATCATTTTTACTTTTTCACTTCTTATACCTATTATTTATCTTATCATTTTCCAATTTCAAACTATTTATTTCTAAATGCAGTTTTTCATTTTTTGAGTTAATCTCCTCATGCTTGGTTTGAAAATTTTCTAATTCTTCTCCTACTTCTCTCATTAAAGATTTAAGCATATTGTTCTTTTCTCCATTTTAACTAACTTAAAGCATACTTTATTACATAACATACAGCTCATAATAAGAAGGAAAGGAGGGGGAATTTACCTCATTGCCTAGTGTCATGAAACACATATTCTCATCCAAGTTACTTAAGTCATCATCACTCCAAGTGGCAATGGGTGCTTCTTTTCCGGATCCCTTAGAAGCCTTTTTTAGTAGTGGACAATACCGTTGGAAATATCTAGGTTTGTGGTATTTGAAACAAGTTATCACATCCTTCTTTCTGTACCTTGATGAGCTATTGCCATCATCTACTCTCTTTGTTTTATTGCTGGGATTCATTAACTTCTTGAGCTTTTTGGCCATCAAGACAAGTTCCTCATTCTCATCATCATCATTGTCACTGGAATATCGAATTGTGGATTTTAAGGCAATAGCTTTCTTGTTTGGTTCCTCTCCTTACTTTTTAATAAGTTCATGTGTTTTTAGTACTCCAAGGAGTTCTTCTTTGCTCATAGTACTTAAGTCTTATGCTTCTTCTATGCCAGTTCTTTTTGTTTTCCTATCCTTAGGTAGTGACCTAAGAAGTTTATAAGTTATTTCCAAGTTAGTAAAATTCTTACCAAGTACACTCAAGGGATTGATGATGTTAATGAATCTATTATGCACCTCATCTATAGATTCATATGGAAGCATTTTAAAGTTTTCGAACTATCCACATAAAAGACTTGTTTTTGTATCTCTAACTCTAAAAGTTCCTTTATAAATATTTTCTAATTTATCCCATATTTCTTTAGTTAATTTACATGTACTAATTCTATTAAAATCATTTTTCATTCAGCCCATAATACAATATGTTTGTAGCATTTTCATTTAAATCTAATATTTTCCAATCATCTTCACCATAATCTCTTTCTTCTTTTTCTTCTATAGTTAAAGGCCCATTTTCTATAACATTCCAAATTAATCTATTTTTAGCTTTTAGAAAAACTTTTATTCTATACTTCCAATATGGATAGTTACCTCCACTTAGAAGCGGTGGTCTATTTACAGTTTGTCTTTATGGAAATCTTAGTGCATTTGATGCCATGATCTTTACTCCATATATGATTAAGTACAGAAAAAATAGAGATGAAACTCTGATACCAAACGAAAACATGAAACTGCACCAGACAATACTCAAGGAAGGAGGAAGCGGTGTTGAATTGAGTATTTACCCTAAAATGCTCAAATAACTAATTTTAATTCAATAGAACAAATTTAACTTTAATAACAATAGATAATACACAACAGAATATAATATGAAATATGAAAAGATAGAGATAGAAAATTTAAGTCCAGATTTAACGTGGAGTTTGACTCACTTTCTACTCTCCACGATCTACCAATGCCTACAATCAAAGTTTACCACCACTTTATTTATCACCAAAAAACATGCTCAAACTGAACAATACATCACTTTTACAGTACTTAGGAAATAAAATATTTCATTTCTCTCTCTAGATGCTCATTAAGATAGCAAATACAAGAAAAGCACTAGAATATTTTTCTCTCTCTTTCCAGATATTTATAAGTTAATGAGTAACAGAACAAGAAAAGTAATGATTTGTATGTTCACAAATAAATGCACTTTCACTTCCATACTTCTCTACTCTTTTGAATCTCCCAAGGACATGGTATTTATAGCCTTCAAAATTCAAATGTCTATTAGAAATAACGTCTTTAAGTCTCAAGCATTAAATGCCCTTCAACGACTCTTTTTGCCACATCGGCTCATGCTTTTAAACTGTCGTGCCCTTAGTCTTCTCACGTCACAAAGTGTCACACCCTCATTTAAACCCTTGACCAAGTCTTTACTCATGTGGACTCCATCGAGTCTTGTATTCAAACTTATCTCTTAGACTTGTCATACTCTATATTCATCACGTCTTAGTTTTAACCCTCGACTAGAGCTATGTATGTTTGAGCTTTCGTACCTAACCATTTAACACGTTAAGTCCTCAATGTGACCTTCAAATAAAACCATGCATCTTTTTTGAATTCGTCGAGCTTTAGACTTATCTTGTCGCCCCTTGAGAAGTGGACTTATCAAGCCCTCAACGTGATCCTCGACTAATGACTCTGCATTTTTTGACTTATCGAGCTTTGGTCTTACGTTTGTCACACCTTAGTGAATGAAGAATTCTAACTCTTGACTTACCCCTCGACTGAGACTTTTCATCACTAATTTGATCCTACTAAAACCAGCACAATCTCCACAAAAACATGCAACATACACATGTATATTCTAGTATATTATTCATCATATTATTTAACTAATTAAGTGTAGTTTTCTATAATTGAATACTTATTTGTGCATTATATTATCTCATCAAAATCCATATTGAACATACAAGTTCAGCATATACTTTGCATCTATGTCCATACAGATAGTGTCTCTATAGTTTTAAGGCATGTATTACTACTACCAGTTCCAAGTCATGTGTAGGATAGTTCTTTTTATAAGGCTTCAACTGTCTAGAAGTGTATGCTATCACCTTACCTCTTTGCATTAACACACAACCTAACCTTTGTATGGATGCATCACTAAAAATGGTATACTCTTCACCACTACTCACTAGTAAGGTTAACACTAGTGCACTAGCTTTTCCTTCAACTGCTGGAAGTTGTTCTCATAGTTTTCATCCCAAGCATGCTTTACTCTTTTGGGTCATTCTGGTTAAAGGACTTGCTATCTTAGAGAAATCCTCTACAAACCTTCTATAATTGCCGCCATTCCTAGAAAACTTCTAATTTCTAACATACTTTTAAGAATTGGCCATTCAACTACTACCCTTACTTCCTCAGAATCCACTACTATCCTATTTCCATCGATGATATGCCCCAAGAAAGATACTTGCTCTAACTAGAACTCACACTTCATGAACTTATCATACAACTTTTCATCTCGTAATCTACTTAGAACTAATCTTAGATGCTCTTCATGTTCTTCCTTAGTTTTAAAGTACACCAAAACATCATCTATAAAGAGTACTATAAACAAATCTAGGTAATCTCTGAAGACTCTGTTCATAAGGTCCATAAAGATGGATGGTACATTTGTCAAACCAAACGGCATAACTACAAACTCATAATGTCCATATCTAGTCCTGAAGGCTATCTTTTATATGTCATCTACTCTAATCTACAACTGGTGATATCCTGATCTGAGATCAATATTTGAGAATACTTGTGCTCCTGCCAACTGGTCAAATAGATCATGTATCCTTGGCAGAGGGTATTTATTCTTGATGGTCACCTGGTTTAGCTCTCTGTAACCTATACATTACCTCATGCTGCCATCATTTTTCTTGACAAACAAAACTAGAGCTCCCCCAGCTCTGATAAACTTCCTCTTAAGCAGATCTTCTAACTGGAATTTTAGCTCAGCAATTTCTATTAGTGCCATGCAATATGGTGTTTTGGATATAGGTGTAGTAGTACTTGGCACAAAATCAATACAGAACTTTGTCTCCCTTTTTGGTGGTGATCCTGATAGATGTTCCGGAAAGACATTGGGGCATTCACATACTATTGGTACCTGTGCAAAGTCTGTCTCTGGTTTAACTTCTACTATCATGGCTGCTATGGATAAGGTAAATCTACCCCATAGCTCATAAATAGGTAGAGTTAGAGGTCTTTGCACTATAAGTTTGTATACAAACTGGTCCACATCTTGCAGACTAAACTCATTATCAAGTTGTGATAATCAATTGCAATATGTTTCTTTACTAACTAATCTACTCCTAATATTATATCAAAATCCACCATGTCCAACACTACTAGGTTCGTAGATAGATGCCTACCCTTTATCTACATCTACATTTCTATAATTCATGTTTAGCATATATCCACTCCCTAAAGGTGTGTTTACCGACAAGCATTCAATCATATTTTCAACACATACATCACATATAGACATAAATGATTCAGCAATGCATGAGAAGCTCACACTAGTATCGAAAAGCACATAAGCACTATACAGGAGTATAGAGAACATAACTGCTATAGTGTCCACACTGGATGTATCCCTACACTGGAGGGCATAGACCTTAGTTAATGCTCTTTGTCCTTGACCGCTACCCGGAGGTCCGAGCTTTTTGTAGTCTCTTGCCACATGAAAAGCAAGCATTCTTAAGCCACTTGAAATTTTTGAGATCATGTGGTCCATGACACCTGGTACACTTCCTTTCAGTATCCTGACTTGCTAATCTAAACTGTTGTATGATTGGTCTCTTTCCCTTATCTTAGGTAAAAATGCTTGTAGTTGGTCACTTCTCCAAAAAGACCTAACTCCTGTGAGCTTCCTTAACCTTTATCTTATTCAAGCCTTGCTCAATTGTCTTTGCTTTGTTGACTACAACAGAGTGTTAAACCATGTGGAGGTTACAATCTTGTTTCAATGAGAAAATGTATTACACAAATACTCTACAACTTAGTTAAGTTATATCTAATAAAAAAAACTTGTTTTTGATATGTTTGAACTTTATAGTGCATATTTGTTGTAAACCCCGAAAATTTTCCACCTTAGTATACGACCTTACAATAGATCATATGAATTAGATAATAGATTTAGATTCTAATCAAAGTCTAAGAATAGATCAATATCTAGAATTTAGTCAGATAAAGGACTTAGAAAGTGAATAAAGAATTTCTTTAACCCTAGTTGATACAAAAAACGAGATTTCATGTGTTGAATAAATAATTCAAGATATGATTAAAAGAAAATCTAAAACTTAAACCCGAAACCTGATATACAAATAGGTTTAAATAGAAAAATATAAATATAGAAATTAAATGATTGTTTTTTATCTCGATAATGATTAGAGATTAGAACAAAGAGTAGCAATAAGCTTAGACTCAAACTTAAACCCTAAATTCAAGATTCTTAGTTAAAATTAAACGCTACTAATAAAATTTCATGACAAGTATCAAAACTAAAGATTATACAGTTTAGCTTCTGTATTAAAAGCAACACTAAGTAAACGATTATTTACGCTTATAGACAGAATACGATGACCTAAAGATAAATTGTTAGGATTATCAATACACAACGAAAACATAAACTGTTGAATAACTCAAAATTTGAACTCCAAATAAATAATCGAATCACGCTATTATTCTAATTTGAGTTTTCTTAAGCTATCGGAGCCTAAAACAAAAATTGACCTAATGAGCTTAAGAAATCTTAATCGCGGGAGATAAAATTATACAATTTATTAACTACGTATATAAAACCTAAAATTGTATTATTTGATAATTTAAGTGTTTTATATAACCCTACAAACATATTTTTGTACAAAAATTCCCAAATATTAGCTAATTTATACCTGTATAACTCGTTAAATTATCTTAAAATTCAAACTAAATAATAAATTATATATATAAGTTTCGGTGGATTTTCAGTTGGGAAAGCTACGGAGGAAGAGGAGCCGGATTTTTGGATCAATAATGTACTCTTTTGTCAACCAAATCAACCCACAAGACCAACCAAATAATGACAACTCAATATAACATTAATTGAAGTGAAAATAACAGATGAAATGCAGCCAAAATTGGAGGGAAATGCAGCCACAACTTCTCTTCTTTCTTCTTCTATATATATATGTTCAAAGCTCATAATGGAGAACAAACAATCCTCATTAATTCCCACACTTCCCTAAAAACGAAATTGCTCCCAAATAGCAAACAAAACGAACAGAAAACAGCAAACAAACCGAACAAAAATTCAAGTTCGGATCAAAGGAAAAAAACAATACTAAAAACCCTTGAATACGAGTTAAAGGTAAGTTGATGATTCAATGATTTTCTTTCAAATCTAAGCTTTATAACTGACTTCTAATAATCTTAGGAACGTAATAAATAAATACAAGCTTGAATTCATCGGACGAGCTCAAACGAGGTAAAATCCGAAACCCTAAGTTTACTTTCATAAGATCGAGATCTAATTATATGTTTGTAGAAGTGTTAAAGTTGTTGTTTGACTATGTATAAGATATATAAACACTTAGGAAGTTTATAATGTTTTTAACATGGAAAATTAAAGAATATGAATCGGACAGTGAGGAAGATGATGAATAGTACCAATACTGTCTCAAAAGCCGGCAGTGTAATCGCTCAACGCCGGCGGCTTACATGGATAGGCGACGGCATAGGACGGCTTACACTGATCAGAGGCTACGTAAAAATAATTTTCACGTAAAAATTGAAGTAAGCCGGCTACCTGGAGATTTACGCCAGCGTAGAGCCGGCGTACGTTGAAAGCCGACAGCTTTCAAAGCCGTGCACCCAATATGAAATAATTCTCGAAATCAAGTCTTACCGGCACCTGGGTTTGAAAGCCGCGGCCTTGAGCCGAGTACAGCCAAATTTCTTCAACGAAAGCTAGTTTTTAAACAAAACAGAATATATATATACATATGTATGTAATACCTACTAATTATATTTATATATATGATAATATAAGAATTTATAGATAGTTAAGTAAATACAAGTATTCAAGCATATTTAGATTAATATCTAATAATTTTAAAACCCTAGAATTTAAGAAAATATTTAGTGTAATAAAAGTTAGTATTAGTCAAATATTTGTTCTAAATAGATAAAATAGGTAAGAATGGAAATTGAAATAAGTTAAATTTTTGAGTAATGTGACTCTAAAAATAACGAAATAATTATGAGATAAAATAGGAGAAACCGACAACACTAAGTAATAATAAATAAATAATTTTCTATATTGAGATCAGTATAGAATAACATAAAATTAGTAATAGTCACTACAAAACTTGATAAATATCGAGTCTAGGACACTATCACATATAGGAATTTAGTTAATTTATATTGATGAATACTTTATTCATCTTAATAGGTGACTTTGATACACTAGAGGATCTACCAGCTGATTATTACGACTGAGTCAGTATGAGCAGGTGAGTAATTCAGTCATATTATACTGTTTGTGCTTGTAAGTAGTTGAATATGTAATGCAAAGATAATTAAACGATTGTATTGTTGAAATATGTTGTGATCTGATTGTATGATTGTTAAGATATCCTTACAAAAGCGATAATGCAATGATTTGATGTTGTGAAGTAGTATAATGATGATTGTGTGTAATGTATGGTCACCATGAACTTGATTAAGAATTATTGACTTAACAAAATAATCTGATCATGCATTGCACGAATTGCATTATTGCATATATATTGGGGTGACAGCCTGCTACGTATTAATATTTCGGATCTTGTTTATGCTTGGTTGTTCTAATGTGTTAGTTCTTCCAAGGTATTCTTTGGTTGGTCTACGGGAACTAAGTGGCACCGAAGAACGCCGCCGTAGTATCGCTTTGAAATGATTAATACTTAGGGAGTTTCTAAGGGGATTGCAGGAGATGGTCAGTTTAATTGATTATATTCAAAGTGATAACCCTAAAAAGAAATCGTTGATTCTCCTGTGTACTTAGTCTCTCCTAGGCAGGTGGGTCATGAGTATGGTTCTTCAACCCTTAAAAAGAGGGCGTAAATCTTTTTCCTGTTTGGATTCTAGATCATCCAAGCTTGTATCTGCATATGGTTGAGTGCTTGCATTACATATGATTTGCTAATAACTTGTGTGATGTATGGTATGTCTGGTTATTCACTGAGCTGTGGTTTCGCTCATACTCCAACAGTCTTTTCAGGTTTACTTTACGACCCTGGTTAGTCACTTCCAGGAGTATGGCTCCGGTAAGAGCTTAGGAGCTGGAAGTCTACGGTTATATTTTAGTTTAATGGTTATGTACTATTAGAATAGATTATCTAGTTGTGTACTTCAGAAGAACTATATGGTTTGTAATAGTTCTGTAATGTTTATTCACTAAGTTATTTCTTTCATATATTTGTTATTTCTTATCAAGCAACTAAAAGATCCTGTTGTTTTAAAAACCTGTCATTCTCTGAAGGTAATCTAGTGATAGTATTCAAGTGTGACTTGTTTACTACTACTAGGGTACCCTCGGGGCGTGACAGAATTTAGTTGGTATCAGAGCATGGTTGCTAGTATAAGAAAGATAAATATGTGAAAGAATTGCATTTAGTGAATGTAGTAAGTTTAGATTTAATTAGCACCTGTAGAAATAGTTGGGTAGTTATGGGTAGAGTTATACTGCACAATTAGGAATAAAATATGTGTGATTATTATTAATCATGCAAATTTTGTTGTGTGCAGACTAATCCTGTTATGTCATATTAGATGGGAGATTTTTAGTATGCAGGAAGAGGAGACATTGAGATTACAGGCGCAGATTACGAGTTCTGGTAGAGGACTTGTATTTATGCGGGATTACCAAAACCTTAGAGAGATTCTCAGCACCTGGAAGAGAGGATTACAGCCTTTGTTTAAAGGTTGGTTATTTCTGATGGAGCGGGCTTTTCCAGATAATGGATCAGCTATAGAGACGCTCTACAGATTTGAGAGATTGTAGTAAAAGGAGGTGGCCTGGAGATTGATAATATAGCATTTATAGTCTCATCCAGATCAGTGAGACCAGATCCTCCAGATTTTAGAGTCTGGGTATCTATGAGAGGAGCAGTTTATGCTCATGATGTTAGACAGGATCATACCGGGTAGAGGTGATGCAGCTTATGATGATGACTGATGCTTGCAGGTTAGCAGATGCAGCCATTCTAGACGCATTTTGATGAGGAAACCACCTATTATACCTGAGATAGCAGGTGAGTTCCAGCGTCCTACTTCTGTACATAGATGGTACAGGAGTCAGTCAGACTACTTTCATAAAAGGAGTATAACCACAGAGTTGCTGGATGAAAAAGAAGGTAAGAGAGAAGGATTGAGGCAGAAAAGTATGTCTCTGATTTAATTATGCTAGATGGATTGGATCAGCACATGGAGGGTGGATTGAGAGAGATATACCACCTAGTGCTGAGAGTGAGCTGAGGCTGCACCAGAGGCATTAGGGTGATGGATACAGTTGACTTTAGCACCTCAGGAGATAGGACACGATGATTGAGATTGATGATAGCAGTTCAGAGGGAGAGGATGATTACCCTCATTTAGGCCCTCAGGAGAAGGGCAAGGGTCGTCTTTACCCTAGTCCTGAGTCTGATTAGTATATTATGATGATGATGTATTATTTTATGATGACATGATAGTATGATATCGATAGACTTTTGATGATATGCATATATATAGGTGATGCATATGTATTTTTTGATGACTATATAGAAAAACTAGGTTTAGTGTTAGTGCCATTTTTGAAATGTACATAATGCACTAACCACGAGAAGCTCTGATGTATTTTGGTTATGTATATATATGTGTATATATATGAATGACTTTGATGACTTTTGGTAAAGATGAGTTATGATCTAATCTAAATAACTGTTTAATGTTAATAGAATGCCAAGAGGAAGAAATAAAAGTAGAATGCCAGAATTTCTGGAGATCCACCAATAAATGCTCCTGCCACCCAAAACCGAATTGAGGATGTTTTACAAAGTCTTCAACAACAAAATGTCTTGATTTTGCAAGCTTTGCAAAATATGCAAGCAACAAATGTAGCACCACCTGCTGGGCACCAGCAATGACTCCACCAATTCCCAGAGGAAATGAAAGGCATACTCCACCGGTTCAATTTCAGGAAAATGGACCAGTGAACCCAAATGATCTGCTGTGAGGTGCAAGGACCGCCTCGATATGACAAGAATTGCCACCACCACCACCTTTACGTCTCAGAGGAATTTGTTGCCAGAATTCATTAAATGCAACAGATACTTTGAAGGATACCGGGAAAGCCAGAAGAAGCTGAAGACTGGCTAGCTCAGATTGACGATCCCTTGATGTTTTCCAAGTACCTGAAGCTCTGAAAGTATCTTATGGAACTTATTTATTAAGATTGAGAGCAAGAATATGGTGGAATTCAAAACAAAGAAGTTTGTCACAACCGATTACTTGGGAAGTGTTCAGACGAGAATTTTTGAAGGAATATTTCCAGGCAGTTAAAAGCAAAATATAGTACTGACCTGATGAATTTGACCCAAGGAGCTAAGACCATTGATGAGTATGAACATGAGTTTAATCGGTTGTTACAGTTTGCTCCATGCTTATCGGGACAGTGATGAGCTTAAGAGACAGACTTTCATGGCTGGACTTAGCCTCATTTTCAAAGAAGACTTGCTGAATTTGAAGTTGATAACTTTGCAGCATGATAGAAAAAGCTCGAATTATTGAACGAGCAAGGAAGTATGAAATTGAGAGGTATAAGAAGAAAGGAACTATGTTCGGGAAGAGAATGTATGATGGTTCTATGGCAAGTTCTGTGCCTAAGAAGGTTAAATTCTTCAAACCTTTCAATGTGAACAAAGGAGGAGTAATGGGAAGAATAATGTTACTTGTTGGAAATGTAAAGGTTCTCATTACCCAAGAAATTGTCCACAATTGCAAACAAATGTTATTATTGTGGAGAAAGTGGCACATGGCAAATAATTGTCCAAAAAGAAAAATTGCAACTTGTTATGTATGTAACAAAGTTGGGCACATAGCAACCAACTGTCCACAGAAAGCGAGTGCAGTAGCTGGATCTTCACAACCTAAAGGATGATTGGAGTCTCAGGATCGAAAAATGGAAATGCCAATAAAGCCAGTACGACGGCCAGAGTTTTTGCCATGTAAAATCCTGTTGAGAATGTGGAGATGGAGGAAGAAGATGAAGAAAATATTTGGGAGAAGTTGATCCTGAAGAATATGGACTCATTGCAGGTATGTATTACATATTTGTTTATCTAAAGTTATTAGACACAATCACAAGTAATGGAATAGAAGTCCTTATGAATTGAAAATAACATGAACTTAATAATTGATACATAGGATCAATTCAAGTAGGGGATCAGACTGCGTATGCTTTGTTTGACACGGGAGCAACGCATTCTTTCATAAATACCGGATTAGCAAGGCGTATAAGATTACCAATTGAAAGCATGAGTAAAGAATTGAGAGTTACTACGCCAACTGGAGATTTAGTGGTAACACGGGAGATGATCAAGAGTTGTCCACTAAAGATTGGATCAAGAATCAATTGCTGATTTAATTCTGATAGAGATGCAAAAATATGATATTATTTTGGGTATGGTTTGGTTAACTGCTGTAAAAGCAAAAGTTAATTGCCATCTCAAAATAGTATCTTTTGTCAATAATCAAGGAGAAAGAAATGAGTATAAAGGTGAGATACTCAAAGGAATTGGAAATAGAATAACAGCAATTGAAGTGGAAAATGAAGGAGATATGGAGTTAAACGGGTGTATTCTTGGAACAACTGAGGGTGAATCCAAAGTATTGGATATTCATACTATCCGAACCGTATGTGAATACCCAGATGCATTTCCGGATGAATTACCAGGATTACCCCACATAGAGAAGTGGAATTTTCAATTGATTTGATGCCTGAAACAGAACCAGTGTCAAAAACTCTGTATCGTATGGCACCTATGGAATTAAAAGAATTAAAGGTGCAATTACAAGAATTGTTGGATAAAGGATTTATCAGACTTAGTGTTTCACCTTAGGGAACACCAGTATTGTTTGTGAAAAAGAAAGACGGTTCAATAAGACTCTGTATTGATTATAGAGAATTAAACAGAGTGACTATTAAGAACAAATATCCTTTACCCAGGATTGATGATCTTTTTGATCAGTTGAGAGGAGCAAAGGTATTTTCTCCAATTGATTTAAAGTCAGGATATCATCAAATCCGAATTAAAGCAGAAGATATACCAAAGACTACATTCGAACTAGGTATGGTCATTATGAATTTTTGGTCATGCTATTTGGATTAACTAATGCACCTACAGTTTTTATGGATCTGATGAATCGTATCTTTAGACCTTTGCTGGATATCTGTGTGATTGTTTTCATAGATGATATACTTGTATATTTGTCTACTGAAGAACAACACGACGAGAACTTGAGAAGTGTGTTACAATTATTGAGAGACAATAAACTGTATGCCAAATTGTCTAAATGCGAATTTTGGCTTCGAAGTATATCATTCCTTGGACATATTGTTTCGGAGAAGGAATATCGGTTGATCCTGCAAAAGTTAAAGCTATTGTGGAATGGAAAAGATCTGAAATTGTTACAGAAGTTAGAAGTTTCTTGGGATTGGCAGGATATTGTCGGAAATTTGTGAAGGACTTCTTAAAGATTGCAAGACCTTTGACTCAATCGACCAGGAAGAATGAGAAATTTGAATGGAATGATCAACGTGAACAAAGCTTTCGAGAGTTGAAGAAAAGGTTAATATCAGCACCAATCTTGGTTTTGCCCAATGACAAGGATTATATACTGTCTACAGTGATGCATCTAGAAATGGATTGGGATGTGTGTTAATGCAAAATGGAAAAGTAATAGCATATGCTTCTAGACAATTAAAACCGCATGAGATGAATTACCCCACTCATGATCTAGAATTAGCTGCTATTGTTTTTGCACTCAAGATTTGGCGTCACTTTGTATGGACAGAAATGTGAAATATATACGGATCACAAAGTTTGAAGTATATATTTACACAAAAAGAGTTGAACATGAGACAAAGACGATGGTTGGAATTGATTAAAGATTATGATCTTACCATTAATTACCATCCTGGTAAAGTGAATGCTGTGGCTGATGCATTGAGCCGAAAAGTTATGGAGAAGTGGCCTCAATATTGACGGAACAGAAAGAACTCATCAAGAATTTGAGAGATTAAACTTGGAATTTCAATGCAAGGTTGGAAGCTGAATTGGGAAACCTAATTTTGGAACCTACTTTGCTTCAAAGGATTAAGGAAGCTCAGAAAGAAGATGTTGAAATCCAAGAGATTAAACAAGGAATATCCCAAGGAAAGTACAAGGATTTTCATGTGGATGAAGAAGAGGTGTTAAGAATGAATAAAAGATTGTGTGTGCCACATGATGAAAGCTTGAGGAAGGAATTAATGCATGAAGCACATTATTCTAGATATTCTATACACCCAGGAGAAACAAAGACATACCAAGAGTTGAAAAGTGCATATTGGTGGAATGGAATGAAAAAGGATATTGCAGAATTTGTTGCTAAATGTGATGTATGTCAAAGGATAAAGCTGAACATCAAAAACCAGGTGGATTGTTGAAACCATTGCCAATCCTGAATGGAAATGGGATCAATTTCCATGGATTTTGTGTGCTCATTACCTAAGACAAATGGTCATGATGCTGTTTGGGTTATTGTGGATAGACTCACAAAATCAGCTCATTTCTTGCCAATTAACATGACATATCATTAGAAAAATTGGCACGAATATATTTGAAGGAGATTGTGAGATTGCATGGTGTACCTGCAGTATAGTATCAGATCGAGATCCACGGTTTGTTTCCAGATTTTGGCAAGGATTACAAAAAGCTTTGGGAACCAATTGAAATTTAGTACAGCTTATCATCCTCAAACTGATGGACAAACAGAAAGGACTATTCAGACACTGGAGGATATGTTGAGAGCATGTATTATGGAGTTCAAAGGAAATTGGGACCAACATTTACCATTAGTGGAATTTGCATACAATAACAGTTACCATTCAAGCATAGGATGCCACCTTATGAAGCTTTATATGGTAGGAAGTGTCGGTCACCATTATTCTGGGATAACTTGGAGAAAGTATTGGTTGGACCTGAATTGGTTCAGGAAACAATTGAGAAGGTTTCAGTAATAAAGCAAAGAATGAAAGCAGCACAAGATAGACAAAAGAGCTGGGCGGACTTGAAGAGAAGAGAATTGGAATTTAATGAAGGAGAACATGTATACTTAAAGATAAGTCCAATCAAAAGTCTTCATGGTAGACAAACAAAAGGCAAGTTGAGTCCTAGATATATTGGACCATTTGAGATATTGGAACGAGTTGGGAATCTGGCATACCGTCTTGCATTGCCACCCAATTTGTCTGGTATACATAATGTTTTCCATGTATCGGTTCTAAGAAATATGTACCGGATCCAGATAAGATAGGGAATTGGAACCAATTGATTTGAAGGAGAATTTGACTTATGAAAAGCATCCAGTTAAATATTGGACCGAAAAGTGCAAGTTCTCAGGAATAAAGAAATTCACTATGTCAAAGTATTGGGATCTCAAACAGAAGAGATTACATGGGAATAGAAGAGGAGATCAAGAAAAACTATCCACATTTGTTTGAGAATTCAGGTACGTACTCAAGCTTTGAGGACAAAGCTTATTTTAAGGGGGGGAGAATGTAAACCCGAAATTTTCCACATTAGTATACGACCTTAATAGATTGTATGAACTAGATAATAGATTTAGATTCTAATCAAAGTCTAAGAATAGATCAATCTAGAATTTGGTTAGATAAAGGATTTAGAATTGAATAAAGAATTTTTAACCCTAGTTGATACCAAAAACGAGATTTCGTATCTTGAATGAATAATTCAAGATATGATTAAAAGAAAATCTAAAATTTAAACCCGAAACCTGATATACAAATAGATTTAAATAGAAAAAATAAATATAGAAGATTAAATGATTGTTTTTATCTCGATAATGATTCGAGATTAGAACAACGAGTAGTAATGAGCTTGTTCAAACTTAAACCCTAAATTCAAGATTCCTAGTTAAAATTAAACTACTAATAAAATTTCATGACAAGTATCAAAACTAAAGATATATATACAGTTTAGCTTCTATATCAAAAGCGATACTAGTAAACGATTATTTACGCTTATAGACAGAAAACGATGACCTAAAGATAAATGTTAGGAAATACACAACGAAAACATAAACTGTTGAATAACTCAAATCTGAACTCCAAATAAATAATCGGATCACGCTATTGTTCTAATTGAGTTTTCTTAAGCTATTGAGCCTAAAACAAAAATTGACCTAATAGCTTAAGAAATCTTAATCGCGGGAGATAAAATTATACGAATAATTAACTACGTATATATAAACCTAAAATTGTATTATTTGATAATCTAAGTGTTTTGTATAACCCTACAAACATATTTTTGTATAAAAATCCCAATATTAGCTAATTATACCTGTATACCCGTTAAATTATCTTAAATTAACTAAATAATAAATTAATATATAT
>JAMXBD010003423.1:0-120622 GCA_024138025.1 Combretum micranthum | reverse complement strand
TTAGTTGCCTCAAAATCAAGATTGACGATCTTAATGGTCCAATAGGACCTATGCTCTATTTCTACCTGCAAGTGACATGTTATAGCATGCACCAATCTATATGGTGTAGACCTTAAAGGTGTCTTGTAAGCTGTCCTATTTGCCCATAAGGCATCATCCAACTTCTTGGTCGAGTCCTTTTTATTAAGGGTCATCGTCTTCTTCAATATCCATTTCAAATCTCTATTGGAAACCTAACTTGACCACTAGTCTATGGGTGGTAAAGAGTAGCTAACCTATGATGAACTCCGTACTTCTTCAGCACCTTCCCTATCTAAACATTGCAAAAGTGGTTGGCTTTATCATCTATGAGTGCTCAGGTACTCCGAACCTTGAAAATAGATTCCTTAAGAATCTTGACACCACTTGTACATCATTAGTGTGCAAGGATTGTGCTTCCACCTACTTGGAAACATAGTCTACAACAACCAATATATATTTATTTCCAAATGTGCTTTGGAAAGTGGATCGATAATGTTGATACCCCATACATCAAATACTTTACACTCGAGGATGTATTTTTGTGGCATTTTATCCCTCTTGGAGATGTTTCCTATTCTCTGGCATCTATCACAAGACAAAACAAGAGTGAGCATCTTTGAATGTACTTCGCTAGTAGAAACCTGCTTCTAGAATTTTTTGGGCGGTTCTGTTTGCACTATAATGGCTACTTATTGGCCCAACATGGCAATGGAATAAAATCTCTTGCCCTTCTTCATGAGATATGTAGCATCTTATAACTTGATCAACACAAACCTTGAACAGAGATGAGTCTTCTTAGAAGTAGTACTTAAGATTTAAAAGAAAATTCTTTTTCTTGTGGTAGTCCATATCTTGCGGTAAGACCTTCCCAACTGAATAGTTTACGATGTCAACAAACCAAGAAATACTGTATCCTCCACTACACATATAGAAAATAGGCTCTCTTCTAGAAACTTATCATTAATGTCTTCCTCATGAAACTGCTCCAAGTGCGGGTTATCTAACCTTGATAGATGATCAACAGCTAGGTATTCTGCCCTTTTCTTGTCCTTAATCTCTAAATCAAACTCTTGAAGTAGCAAAACCCATCTAATCAACCTCGGCTTTGCATCGGTCTTAGATAATAGAAACTTTAGTGTTGAATGGTCTGTGTAGACAATGACTTTTGACAATATCAAATAAGGTTTGAATTTATCAAAACCGAATATTACTAGCAATGAATCCTTCTCCATAGTATGGTAGTGACAAGTATCAAAAGACCCTCATTATTCACATTGTTTTATATTATTTTATATAGATTTCATGTGAATTATTAAAGAAAAGGACACTTATTTGGTTAAAATTTCAATTTCAGGAATAAAAAAAGATATTGAGTTTAATGAAGACAATTAGATAAGTTAACAGAGATTTCAATAAAGAAATAAGAAAAGAGAAGATTTACAACATACATGAGATTTCTGCACAAGTTGTGTAGAACACTAGTATAGAAAGTGAAAAGTAACCAACAAGCAATTCCAAAGGATAGAAGGAAGCTACACAACTGTGCAGCATGCTTATGAAAAAGCTGGGAAGAAATCGTAAGCACAGGCTGTGCTTAGAGGTCATGTAGACCTTATATTCTCATTGTTTCGTCAATTTTGCATCATACATGATCCTCCTACACAGCTGTGCAGGTGCTTGTGTAGAAAATATTTTGCTGTTTTCTATAAATAACGGCCATTACTTGTCTTTTTGGAGACCTATCCTTATTTCTACGCAACTTAGAGAGAAGAATAAGAGTTTTAGAGTGACAAAACACAAGAGCTTAATGGAGATCACAAGACTTCATCTTTGAGGGTTGTAATCATGAATATTTACTATTTTCCCTTATTCGATGATTGTAATTCTTATTTTATGGAAAAACATATTTCCATAGCCTGGATCTTGATGTAGAGAAGGGATTTTTTCGTTAATGGAAGTTTGTGCTTTTCTTGAATCTATGCTTTGATTGTTCTTTGAATTAATATGTGCGCAATATTACATTCATTGCATGATTCTTTCTAATTTGATCAACAGATTGATTGATAAGATAGATCTAGTATGAATAAAGAAGTTTGAATGTTGATTTAGACTAGACTACATGAATTTTCTGTATAAAGATTGAATCTTTCTAAGGAATCATATACTCTCATGCAATTTTGTATGCATCTAAAGACGAAAGACATTTCTAGTAGACATATAGGGTTAGAATTCAAATATCTTGAAAGAGAGATTGAAGAAATTAGAGATTTCTATAGTTTAAGAACTTAAACAACCCATTAATAAATGTTTTGTGAGGAATTAGAAATAAGGTTAGTGGCGAATCAACATTAGGGATAGTTTTGTGATCTAATATTCTTAGAAGTGTTGACACTCAATTTTGCTAGGTTAATTAACTAACTAGTGTCTTAGATATATTAGAATCACTTGAATCATGTAAGCTAGATAGTAGAATTAAAGTAAGTAAAAGTAATTACAGGTCCTGGAGGAACAATGCCTATGCTAATCTATACTATAATCGATAGGTATGCTTGCCTAGGATTAATTATAGAGTATAAACATGGTTTTAATTTGACTTGGATTGATTACAATTAATAGTCCACTTGTCTTGCTGCCATAGTAGATAGGCTGGAAATGCTTATCCCATCTCTACCCTAGTGTTGCTCCTAGTGTTGATTCACTGGCATCACACATCAACTTGAAGGGCAAGTTCCAATCCGACACCACCATTATTGGAGCATTTGTCAACTTCTCCTTTAATAGATTGATAACATCCAAATAGCTCTCATTAAACTTAAACGGCACATCTTTCTCCAATAACTTGGTTAATGACCAATCTATCTTGGAGAAATCTTTAATAAATCTCCCATAGAAGCATGCATGCCCCAAGATGCTTCTTATGACCTTAATCGATGATGTTGGTGGTAATTTAGCTATGAATTCCACCTTAGCTAGTCTATATCGATTCCTTTTACTTGATATCTTGTGTCCCAATACAATCCCTTACTATACCTTGAAGTGACACTCTCCCAATTCAACCAAATTTGTTTCCCCATACCTTTAGAGTACTTTTTTCAAATTTATCAAACAATCAGTGAATGAATCCCTAAATACGGAAAAATCATCTATGAAGGCCTCCATGAAATCCACTACCAAGTCTTCAAAGATGGCCATCATGCAACGTTAGAAAGTTGTTGGGGCATTGCACAGGCCAAAGGGCATACTTTAGGATGCGAATGTGTCATAAGGGCAAGAGAATGTGATTTTCTCTTGATCTTCAAACACTATGGGTATCTGGAAGCATCCTGTCATGCCATCTAAGAAATAGTAATGGGCATGTCCTACTAGTCTCTCCAACATTTCATCGATGAATGGCAGTGGGAAATGATCTTTCCTAGTAGCATCATTCAGTTTCTTATAATCAATGCTTACTCTTCATCCAGCGATTGTACACATGGGGATCAGTTCATTCCTTTCATTTGTCATAGCAATCATTCCCCTTTTCTTAGGAACCGCCTGCACTTAACTTACCCATGAGCTATCAGATATGGGATAGATGAGTCCTGTATTTAACAGCTTAACTACCTCCTTCTTCACCACTTCCTTCTTTGAGCCTTAAGAAAAAAGACCCTCAACAGAAATCCATTTTGGAATTGACCATTGATACTAGGTATGATGACCTAGATTGGTTTGCTTGGACCATGTGTATGATATTTGAAGCGGACTCATGGAAATTCATAGCCTCTAATGTTGACAACCTCCTCTCCTTAGAAGAATTGGCCACTCTTATAGGACCATCTCAATAATGGGTAGTCAGGATGATTAAATATTTAGAGACTCAAGGAGATCATTATAATTCCAATTAATGCATTGGAGCAAAATGATCTTTTTCACAACATGAGGAGTCATTAAAAGTGGCGATGAGTTGGTGGAAAAGAAAAATGAATTTGTAGAGCTTAGGCAAATCAGAACAGTCACAAAGATGAGCTAGAGATGAATGAGGAAGATGAAATGATGAAGAAACCAATGAGATGGCTTAGTTCTTTCACTAGTTCTCTTATTCTTGGGAATATTGATCTTGAAGATATTCCTCAATTGACCCCAAAAGAAGAGATGTGATAATCTTCATAACACCCCTAATTCTAGGATGATTTGTGAAGTCTTTTAATTGTCGTTTGATTGAAAATCATCTAGAACTGTTACTTAATTAATCAATATATTGCTTTAAGGTTCTACAAACTCAATGGTGAAGAAAATAAGCCAAAGTAACAAGAAAAACTAGACGGAAAAAGACACAGAAGCTACCACACCCCTTGGCATGGGGCGTGGTGAAGGGCATATGAACTACAAACCTCAAGGCAAGTCACGATGCCTCATAACAAGGGGCATGCCAAAGGAAGAATGGAACACCGAAGCCACCACGCCCCTTGGCACGAGGCGTAGTGAGGGGTGTATGGAGCCAGACGCCCACTTGCCCGACTTTTCTCTCTCCTCTATGTCCTATAGCTACACACACACACACACATACACACACACACACACATTTATGATAAGAAAAGAGATGTCTGCTAGGGTTTTCTTTTGAGCACATTTTATATTTTCCTTTACAAACAACAAACCAAGGAGATCTAGATTATTAAAGCATTCAAGATCCCATCTTTCAGGGTTGTAATCATGAACTCCGGTTTCTCTCTTATTCCTTGTATTTTCGTTTTTTATATTATGAGAGAGTAGGCCACGAATCTAGATCTCATTTGAAACCATTTTGTCATGTGATAAGGAATTGTTCTTAATGAAGATATATTTACGTTCTTATGTTCCATTGCTTGTTCTTCTTTGTTATCTTAGATTCATATATCTAGAGTATGAATTTATGTTTGATATCATTTAGGTTAATTGAAAAATTGCTTTTAAGATCAGATCTATGCAAGGATGAGATTTGCTTGTGATTCTAGAGATAGAATAACAAAAATCTTCTGTACCTTGGTTAAAAAGTGGATGAGTTCATGTGTTTAATGCGATTCTAGGTTGCTATTGGTTGAGCATAGATGCCAATTGATAAATCTAGGGTTATATAAGCTATTAATCTTGAGAAAGTTATTAGTTTGCACTCTGCAACTTAAGAACTCAATAAGCTTGATTTTTAGTCCAATGATTCACATGATAAGAGAGTTATAGAATGAGATATAGGTTGTTTTGATAATTGATTTAATCCTTGTTTCTTGTTAGAAAGTGAGTCTAGATTAGTTCAACATAATTTTAATAGTTAATTAGTTAAAAATCTGTGATCATGATCATTCTTAATCAATGATTAGATAATATGGACAAAGTTAGTACTAGTAATTAGTGGCTCCCTGTGGAATGAACCTATGCTTAATGCTACACTACGGTTACGATAGGTACACTTGCCTTTTGCATCGTAATTAGAACTAGGAACAGGTATTTAAATTATTAAAGCTACAGTTGGTGATGATCAAGATGGTTGGAGAGATTGAGGAAGATATGGAAATTGAACAACAAATAGAATTCTCTCCTCATTGAAATGATTGAGAGCTTAGGAGATGATGAACCTCATGAGTGCCTATAGCCTCTAGGATACATCATAGAACTTGAGAAGGCATCATATTATAAATTCTCTCCATATCAAAAAGCTCAAATGTCTTGGATGAAGGGGATGAAGCTTAAAAGTGATAGAACAAAAATGAGATAGAAATTCCCTTTGTTGATTTGTGAAACTTGGACATGGGACACTTTCTCATGGGACCCTGGTGGAAAGATTAGAGTCGGGCTAAAGATTCTAAATTTAGCACCGTGTGGGAGATAACCCATAATTTGTAAAAATGATGCTTTCTCTTTAGTTTTTGTGTGCTTTTGCCTTTTTTTGTTTATTTGGTTGCTTTAAGTGTTTGTTACATGTGTAGGTCAATCTATAATAGTTTGGAATTCTTGTTATTTATGGTCATGAAGAGAATTTGTTGAACAAAGGAGACTTAAATGTTATAAAGATCATGTCATGACCCAAAGAGCTCAACAACTCGGCCCAACACTTCAAAGAGATTGTCTTAGCTCTTACTTTTTTTTCTTTTCATACATTTATTTGTGAATATAAATGAGGACCTTGTAGATATTTAAGTTGGGGGTCCATGTTACACTTTTTATGTAGCCTGGAGTTGTTGGCTAGTAAGTTGTTAGTGTTTGGAAAAGGATGTTTGTATTGAAATTCTTGTGGGGTGAGTTGAGCTACTACTTTTTTACTTGTGTCGGCAATTGAACTTTTAATTTTGATAGCTGAGACATTGATTTAAGTGTTGTTGGTTGGTCCTTTCATGAGTTTTTGGCTGAAAATACTTAATACATGTGCTGGACAAAAGTGAGCTAAGCTGAGTTGTGAGCTTTTGATCCTTTGTGTGCTTAATGAGAATGCAATTGATCCATACCACTCTTGATACTTACGTCATTTGTACAAAAAATTTTCAAAAATAGAATTTTAGCTGCATGTTTCCCATGAAAATGAGAAAAATGGTCTAAATTTTTCAATTTTTGTGTTTTTTGGAACTTGATCATGAATTGGACACTTCTCACTTCTGTAGAGTTAAGCCATGAAATCATTACTTTGTTTAGTTACTTTTCACTTAGGTTGAGATTTTAAGACTTAGGGTTGAGGCAATGTCATTGATTTTGGATTAGGTTTTTGCTTTTTTAAGCTCACTAGCATGTATCTAAGTTTTTTGAAGTTCTTGAACACAATAGGATTATGTAAATCATGCAAAATTTGAACTTACCTTGAAAAGCCATCTTGGACAGAAAAGGTGTGTGTGTGCATAAAACATGAAAAGAAAAGAAAAAGAAAGAATAAAATGCTCCCTAATGCAATACAAATAAAATCAAATTCAAAAAGAAGAAGCAAGTATGTCAAGAAGAAAAAGGAAGAAAAAAGAGCACCCTAATGTCATTACAAATCAAATTAAAAATGAGGATGCTTGTATGTTAAAAAAAGAAAATCAAAGAAAAAGGCAAAAATTTAGGAAAAGCGAAGAAATTACAAAAGTAGAGGAAGATTTTGTAGTTTTGTGTCATTTACTTGGTTGTATTGTGCTTGAGATATGAATTAGAAATGTATACATGTTAATCTAGCATACAAAGTGTGAAGATCTCTTCTTTGGTTATTTGATGTTATACTTGATTTCAAGTATGAAGATTTTGAGCTAAATGAGATGGAACTCTATTGAACAATGATTAATGGTTTAAATCTTTTGTAGGTAATTTGCGCACATGTTGATTGATTGAGTGATGAGAGCCATGAAAATCATGTGAATTCTGATGTTTGAGCTTATAAAGAGTGAGTTTCTTTGAAAAATTTGCAGCTGGTTCCACTTGTGTCAAAAAGGTTAAACATGGTGCATATCTGAAGTACATGTTAAGAATGGTTCATGCTTGACTGTTGAATAATTCCTGCAATTTTTATTTGAATAAAAAGTGCAGAACGTTCAATGTGAGACTAAAAGAATTACGTTGAGAGAAATTATAATTTGGTGTCAAGAATGAGTCTGCACAAGAAAAATGCAGAATGTTCCATATAAGCATTGGTGCGTGTACCAAACTTGTCTCAAGAGTGGTGATTTGTGCGCTGCAGTCCTATATAATATTTGTTCACGACGAGGGGCTTAGAATTTGCTTGAGGACAAGCAATGAGGTAAGTTGGGGGTAGTTGATAAATGTGTAAGAGCACACATTTATCTCTACTAATGTCACAACAATTCTTGCATAATTGATGAGTTTTCAATGTTAATCTAATCAGAAAATGATAAAATGCAAATTTAGGATCACTTGCACCAAAAACTCAGAAAAAGGACCAAAAAGAGTATATTGGAGCTTGAAAGTCTAGTAATTTGAAGGTTTGGATAATGTTACTCAAAGAGGTAGTAAGTTCATGCTATTTTTGTTACAAGTTTGGAAGATACAAGAAAGAAAGTTGCATTATATTCCAATTTAAGCGCCTGCAGATTTGTATTATAGCTGAAAAGAAGCATATGATGCATTTGAGCCAATACCAGGACCAAGGATTGCAGCCATGATCTGAGCAGAAAATAGGATGAGCTAGCAGCAGTAGTGGAAGCACAAATGAGGAACAACCAAGCAGCTACTGAGTGGAGTTGCTCATCCGAGTAGTGGAGCTGCTGGTCTAAGCGAGAGCTGAGACCGAGCTGACTTGAACCTTAATTCATACTAGAGCTGTACGGAATAAGTCTTCCTGAGCAGCAGCAACATGCTGATATTGATCGCCAATCTGAGCTCCAACATTTCCAAAGAAACAACAGCAGTGACGAGCTCGTTGATCACACCGACTTGCTTAGCAAAGCAGAACCGAGCTGCTTTCTCAATTACTGTGCGCTCCTTACAAGCAGCTGCTGACCGAGCACTCTGCAACAACGAGTTACCAAAGGACGAGTAACATGTAACTAAATTCCAAGTGTTGAGCAGCAGCAAGGAAGCCAAGCAAATGCACTAGTCAGGTGTGCCAAGAGAAGCTGCCCTTAACCGAATTTGTCGAGCAGCCGCTCATGAACTCCACACCAGCAGATTCATGACCGTTGGGTTAATCCAAGCTTGCTCCGACCAGCTATATACAGATCCGAACCGATCAGATTAGAGCCTTCACTGACATATCTTGTCAATGCGCAGAACTGAGTTGAAGAGGTGACGGAGTTATTGTGTAGAAACATCCGAGCTCCAATCACGCAACCAGCGGCTATCCATCAAGCTCATGTGACCAACCTGCCTTCTCCAAGTCACGAGCTGCATCACATCAGTCCACCAACCTGCTTTCAACCTTGCTCGAGTGCTCATGGCTTGCCACGACAAAAATCCAAGCGCCCGATCATCACCAACCTGCAGCACTGAACCATATGAGGCCAAGCGTCCCTCAAGCATGAACCAAGCCACTGTTCAAACTTTCCTGACAGCAAGACCCTCAGCCAAACTTACGCAACTGACTGAGCTAGAAATAGCATACAAGTCATCAGCGGCCGGGCAAGTCTACTGCTGAGGGAACTGAATCTGCAGCAACCTTTGTTTTACTTTATTTTATTAATTCTAATTTTGGGGCATACTGTCTACAAGCCTATTTTGATAATTATTCAAAGACTTTCTTTTGTTCTTTTTAAAGTTTTTAAGGAGCAACTCCACATATTTTTCACATCACAACCGTTAAACCCAATCAACTTCCACATCATCATACTTCCTCTCACCAGCCCACCTTATACAAACCACATAATATATACCATTCTCATCTTCATTTTCTGTTTTGTCTTTGTTTTTTGGGATAGACCATATTTTGGTCTTTGTCTCTTGATAGACCATCCAACCATCTTTCACCTCATCCACCTCACTTCACTCACCAACCTTGACCTCAACTCATGGACCTCACATCATTCCACCCCATTTTTTTGGCACTTTCCATTATGCACATTCACAATGAAGTGGATCCAGAATCATATTAGAAAGACATTCTTTATATTTCAAGTGTACTCTCTCTATTATCTTTTGTGATGGTTGTGCTCAGATTTTTATCTTGAATAAAATTCCACTTATTAGTATGAGCTAAATCTATTTAGTGGGATTATGTGATGGTTTATGGATCTACTAAGTAGTTGATTAGTATTTTTGGGTCTATTTGGATGGTTTGTTTTTCCTCTATATCTGTATCTTTTTCAAAATGATATGTGTAAATATGCTCGATTTACATTTATATTTTATCTATATTTAATCTATTTGATCTTCTAATAAGAACTATCAATATTTTTTATTTGTATCTAATTCTTTATAAATAATTTGTTAGAAAAAAGTTTGAAAAAAGTGTTTATATGCAATCTGTCAATAAACAAACAGACCCTTTATAACGAATTTTGTTAATTTGGAATTTCGGTTATTCCTATTTCAATATTCACAAGATAAAAATTTATCTATGATTTTCTTATAAATTAGAACTTAAGATACTCGAGAGGGGATTCTAAAACTCATTTGAAATAGAAAATATAACTTCTAAACCAACATGAACACATGCGGTTTAGTTTCAAGTTGTAGAACTTATGTTCTTCATGTAGTTGAAAGTATGGTTTATCAATATGGACACGTGCTTGAACCACAAATTCAATTAGAATAACATGGCTTATGAGAGGAATGCGTTATTTAACTAATGGTTATAAATGGGTTACTCGAGAGGGATATCCAGGTTATAACTAGAATTTTTTGCAACTTGAGAGGGAAGCAAATATTTGTGAGTTTAATCAAAATCCAAATAAATAAATCCGATTATAATTACAAAGCAACAAATGGAAATCCTAAACAAACCATTACCTAATACCACATCTACTTACTAAAGGAGTTTCAAAGAGTGAGTTTTGCATTAATGTAATTTTTAGTATTAGATTAGTCATAATTTATAGTGGTAATTTATAGAAATAGTTTAATTAGTTAGAAGTCTCAAAACTCCAATTTGGTTGCCTACCTTAGAGTAGAATCACTATAATCTAGTATTTAGTCAATTAGCTTCCTATAGTTCACAACCTTGAATACTCCTACTTGGCTATACTTGCATGATTGGTACACTTGTTGTAGCTTTCGCACTTAAATTGATTATTTTTTTATTAAAAACATGCATTTATAGTTATCTGACAAATGTAAAATCTAGCGAGAGTAAAAACACACTTCAAGCAGAAAGGTGATGGAAAAATATTCCCATCATCTACCCAATTCCTTGTTCGAGAAACGACAAAACCTAAAAATATTACCTCTAGTTGATGGAAAAAAAACTTCTTGAAGTTACAGTATAATTTCTTATATCTTAACGCTTCAAACACAGCTCGTAAATGGTTCACATGGCTGTCCAAATCTTTTCTATATACTAGGATATCATCAAAATATACCATTACAAAATTTCTTGAGAACTTTGTTAGGACATTATTCATA
The DNA here is from genome assembly GCA_024138025.1 of Combretum micranthum. Classification (NCBI taxonomy): domain Eukaryota; kingdom Viridiplantae; phylum Streptophyta; class Magnoliopsida; order Myrtales; family Combretaceae; genus Combretum; species Combretum micranthum. Next base: position 109,615 of record JAMXBD010003423.1, on the reverse strand, counting down.
ACTCGTATAAAAGTGCTTGGTACATTTGTTAAGCTAAATGGCATCACCAATCATTCATATAATCCGTGCTTTGTCATGAAAAAAGTCTTCCACTCATCTCCTACTCTCGTCTTGGTCTAATGATAACCACTCTTAAAATCACTTTGGAAAATATTTGTGTACTATTCAACTCATCATGCTGTTGTACAGGATACTGGTACTTAATAGTAATCTTGTTAATGGCTCTACTGTCAATACACATCCTTCATGATCAATCTTTCTTAAGTACTAACAAGGCTAGAATAGCACATGGACTAATAATTTTCTTAACATAGCCTCTTTCCAATAACTCCTCAACCTATCTTTTCAATTCTTTTGCTTCTTCAGGATTCATTTGATAGGCCAGACGATTAGGCAATACTACCCCTTGTTGAAGATCTATAGCATGCTCTATTCCTCTTACAGGTGGTAACCCCTTAGGTAGCTCTTCAGGAAATAAATCTGTAAGCTCCTCCAACAAATGCTATATTGTAGTAAGCAAAGGAAGTTGCTCTATAGTTTCCAATACTCTTCTAACATGTAATACACAGACCGACTCCTTAGCCTGTATGACTAAATGGGCATCTTCTTGTGACATAAACATAAATTTCTTCTTAATTGTTTTGTTCATCTATAATTGAGTGTTTTTGACTTCAGCTGGTGACATAGGATTTAAAATTATCTTCTTACCATACTTTTAGAAAGCTTAAGTGTTTTTGTACCCATCATGTAAGACCTTATAATCAAACAACCATGGTCCTCCTAATAAGATATGAGAAGCATATATAGGCAACACATCACATACAACTTCATCTCTATATTTGTCACCTATATTGAAAGGTACCTTCATTTGTCTAGTCACTTGCAAGTTACCTTGCTCATTGAGCCAATGTAACTTATAAGGTTTAGGATGTAGAGTGGCAGTTAGATTCAACTTATCAACTAAAGCAACAACAACAACGTTGGTGTAACTTCATCCATCAATAATGAGTGACATAAATTTCCCTTCACTCTACAAGCCACATGAAATAAATTCTCTCATTGTTCCTCTCTATAAGATTGGGAAACATTAATGACCCATTCACTTCGCTGAATGGAATAAGGGGGGAATGAAATTCAAATTCAAATGGAATGTAATAGAGTTGTAATAGCTATTATAATGTTCACTTAGTGTAAAAAGTAAACAAGTAGTTATTAGAGTAAAAGGTAAAATACCTATAATGCCCTTTGTATTTATTACAGAGAGAGGATAATTATATAAGTGTTATTTTTAAGATTGGGGTATTTATGATAAAGTTGAAAAATAGACCATTGAATGGCAATTCATAGAGTAAAGACATGAATTCCTATTCATCATTTTAAGTAATATCAATTCATTATAAATTGTTATCTCTTTTAAGTGAACATTATAATATCAGCTTTATGTCAAACGAGGAAGGAATAAATAGCCATTTATGTCAAGTGAACAGACTGTAAGCATACGTTTTAACACATTAATACTCATATACTTATCTTCCCCCTTGCTTCTCATAAGTTTTAGCATCTACATCTCCATAATAAGTATTTAATGTAGCAACAATACTATTTGGCTCTCTAGAATCATTTTCTTCTTGATCCTCACTAACAACTTCACCACCAATATTCATCATAACCTTCTGGTTAGGACATTGAGAAGAAATATGTCTTCTTCCTAAGCACTTAAAACATTTAATATCACGAGTTCTATCACCGGATCTACTTGCTTTACCAGAACTTCCATTCACATTAATTTTACTTTTACCCTTGTCATTATTATTTCTATCACTTCTCACACAACTACTAGATTCCCCTTTATCACTAGGCTTATTAAAAGTGCTTCTATCAGACTTCCTACTATCTGAAACATGAGATTTCTAAGATACATACCTATTACTTATTGACTTGTAAGGATAGTTTGATCTCTATTACTCTACCTTAAGAGCTAATTGAATGGCTTCATTAAGGGTATCATATGTCTGAAGTTCCATTACATAAGCAATCTCATACTTTTGCTCAGGTGGCTTAGTAGCACCACTTCTAATCATCAACGATTCAAACCCTTGTGCATACTCTTCCACACTCTTACCCTATTGTCTAAGAGACTAGAGGCGCATGAAGATCTCATGCTTATAATACATAGGCACCAAGATTTTTCCACCATAATGTAGCATACGTTATAAACTCAACAGCAACTAATCGAACTTGCATATGTTTCTCCATATCATAACATGCAAATAATACTTCCACCTTATCCTCCTAATCGAGATAGTCATCTGCTAAACCATTTTTACTAAAAGAAGGCATCTACAATTTTACATGCTCTAAAACCTTAGGTGGCCTAAATTCTCTTCCATGAGCATTCCTATAATCAGGATTACCCCATCTAACATCTCCTTATCTACCATAATCAGGTGATGATGGGGGTGGTGCTTCTAAACGAGGTAGTATCATGTTTGGGGACTAATGTATTGACCGTGTTATTCAAAGTTTGCAATTGTTGGCTCATACTCTATTCATTATCGACCTGAACACCAATATTACCTGTACCATTACTTGGAACTCCCTTGTTTCCAGGAAATCCACTATTAACCTCCCCACCAAAATTGCCAAGCACACTTTTGTTCGACATCCTGATAATATGTAATTAATAATCAAAAACACCAATCCGAAGATTGGTGTCAAACACTAAATCTGATCACAACCAAAAACTTCATCACGTATGAACACAATAATGGTGGAGACAACTAATCGTAACCATGCTTTGATACCAAAATATGATACGCCTAAGAACTTAATCACTAATACATCTATAGACCAATTAACAATCAATCCAAAGAAAGCCTAAGACTTAACACAAGTATTAGGGTTTCTTGAATAATAAGAAAAGAACATTATATGATCAACATTATTCAAGGATATTATACACCAAGAACAACCTAAACTAAACTCTCCTTAATTTGGTATGACTCACAAATTAACTAAAGTGGTTTGTTTGTCGTAATCAATAAGATTGATAAGAATAAGAATTTCAGGAGGAAATATCTCAAAAAAGAAAGTTTACCTAAAATTTGAATAATATCTATTTTATGCTTACAAATAGATCCTATTTCTACTCATGATATGATATCTAAAAATAGTAGGTAGTTAAAATAGGAAAGATATCAATAGCTAAAACAGGAAAGATATTTAAAAGATAAAATAGGAAAGTAACAAATAAAAGATTGAAATCTATTGTCATAAAATTTACGTGTAAAGTTGTGCAGTAAGAGTCGTAGACAAAGTATTGTTGATCGCGGACATGAGTAAAGCTCCAATATCTATTGAATATTAAGCTTCCTTCAAACCGTGGGCGCGACAATTCAAGCAGATGTATTGCAAGTACAACTACAGGCGCTACTCAAGGCGCGGTTAACGTTGTTTCTTTAATCGCGTCTTCATATTTCACCTTAAATTGAACCTCAAGGAAGATTGCAGACATTACCAGAACATGATTTTGAATATCTTTTGTACTTCCTTCATCCCTTACACAAATTGATACATAATCACTTCTATGATAGATTAAAGAAAGTTAAATTCATCTTCACGGTCTATTTGTCACAATTTTTTGAACCAATTTTTGCAGTCCTTTACTTCTAGCTCTTATCATCGAAACCTCAGTTAAATTCCCATCACTTTCCCAATTTGGTTCCCAGTTCAGAACCCATTGGTGATGAGTCAGGTCAATTCTCGGTTCGAAAATAGCCTATGATGATATCTAAGTCTATCACTATTTGAAACATATTTAGAATTACATAGAAACAGTATATGTTATAGCAACACAATGCACTAACTTAGTTTTGTACATGCCTATATAATAAGCTAGAAGGACAAGTGTAAGACATGAGATAGGCTAGTTATTTTAATTAAAGTCCTTTTTTTTTATTTGTAGTATAAACATGAAGTTTAGAAAAGCAAATAATGATATTTGTTTCGTATTCATGTGAAATACAATACCTTTCTTGATTCTTTCATTTTCATTATCCTTTTGAAAAAAAACGAAAACAATAAAACCTCTTTTAATTACTTCTAATTGGATTCAAGAAATGTGGTATATTAGATTATGGGTAGATTGATCTAAGGCAAGTTGCTTTGTAGTGCTGTTTATTGGAGCTACTCATAGTAAGTAATGACCATATTGGGTTTGTAAGAAAATGATGGAGATAATAGAAGGTTAAGTACTTGTATTTTCAATTTTTGGCAATTTAATATCTCATTTTATATTTTTGAAAATTAGTGATTGTACGTTTGAAGTTTTGTGTGTTTTAGTGTCTATGTGAAGTCATATTTGATGGACATTTATTTTGATGACCGGATAATGACAAACATTTGATCAAAAATTGATAAAATCTAAGGATGTAACATTAGCCAAGGAATACCATTTGTTAAAAGTAAAAGCACTTTATCTATCATTAGCCTATAATCAAAATATATGCACATCAAATATTGTTTAATAAAGATACCGAATTGCACATACTTTGAAAGTACAAATATTAATTTATCAAAATTTAAAGATGAAACACTAAATTGTTAATGATTGAAAGTATATGCACTTGACTTGCCATTATTCCAAAAATGATAAGATGAGCTATTTAATTTCTTTTTGACATTTTGTTATATATAAAGCTTTAGAAAGGATAAATTTTATACAAGAAAAGAAATTAAAAATATTTTTTTTCAAAAAAAAAAAACCTCTAAAAAACTGGAAACATAGAAAATAAACCGAACTTTAGCACACTTAAAAAAGTGTCTTCAAGACACACTTTCCATTTGCTAAATAATTATGCCTTTGAAACACATTTTCATTACTTGTATTACTAACTCTAGCGACTATATCGTGATAAGAGGTAAAGCTGAAATCATGTTCTCTCAACAGACCGAAGTCATGATGTAGTAAAATTGAAAGGTTGTCTTTTAATAATTTGGAATTCTGGATTTTTCTAGAAAACGTATATCTATTTTACGATAAATGTTATATTTGATATTTAAATTTCTTTTCTATTTAAACAATTAATATCATGGAGTTTGAAAGTATCAATTTACAGTATAAAAATTTTCCAAAATCAATTACAATATCAAAATATAGTTAGTTATAAAATGACTAAAGTTTAGGTAGCTTTATAGGAGAAGTGTGCAAAATTGAGGTAGTTAATTGCAAAATCGACAAAGCATAGATATTAAATCAACACTTTTAAACTTTGATTAATTAATCACAAAAATTAGCAAATTTCAGGTACAAATGTTACCCTATTTTTTATTTCCTTTTCTTGATATTATAATGCTTATCTCAAGTATTGAGGTCATTGATAACTTCCGTTAAGTATGAGTGTGTATAGGATGGGTACCCTACCTTATAAGATATATGGTGCTAAATTTTATATCAGGAAAGTTATCTGGTAACTCATTGTACTCTCCCTATATCTTATACACTATAAAACATAGTGATATTATAAAAAATCGTACTATAGTTTTGCAAAAAGTTCAATTAGGCATCCAAAGTTTGATTTTGAACAATTTAGTACTTAAGACAAGTATTTGCATAGATTTTTAATACCTGAAGCAAGTTTAATTAAGAAGGAAAAATATATGCAAAACCTTATTTTAGATACCAAATTATTCAAAACCAAACTTTAGGTACCTGATTGAACTTTCTGCGAAAGTTCAGATGCTATTTTTGACACTAATCCTAAAATGTATAAGTTTAGGGTACTTTATGGCCCTTATAAATTTCTTTCATAGAATCTATATATATATATATATATATTCTTTCTTTCTTAAATTTCATGTTTAAAATAATATATATGAATTTATGTAATATGTAAAACTACCTTATTTTTATATTTTACTATAAATAACCTATGGGAAGAAATTTAAAACGTAATTTCTTAATACTATATGTTTTACAACATGAAAAAATTGTTTGTATGGGAAAGTTAATACCTATAACAAATACTTATAAAACTTGTTTATGTGATATCATTATAGAACTTATAGCATATTCTAAAATTAAAAACTTTGGTGCACTTATATATTAATTAGCCTCAGAAGATAAACAACACCTCTGCATAATTAAAAGCTATAAGCACATATAGTTGATGTTTTTCCCAACTAAAAATTTCTAGAAGGGTGTTTATATGGTACTTAAGAACCTGTATCTGCTATATTAGAGTATAGGTTTCAGTTAGGTAGAGGTTGTGAAGACCCCATACTCGAACCTACTTATACCTATACCCATCCCACCTTGTGAGAGCAGATTTTAGGAAAAATATCCCCATACCTAACCTAATGACCCTTATCCATCGAGTATGGGTAGATACCTTATACAACAGGATTATCCAATTACCCTTGATTCTAATGGTAAGTGATATATAGGGTGCCATGCCCTGAGTGCATATGATGCATAGTTTTGTCATATATATCACGTAAAACGATATATCTAAGGTTTACGTGAATTAGTTGAAAGGCGCTCAAATTTGCTTTATGCTAATTGAGGGATAGTGAGGACTTTAGTACTGTTGTTGGGAAGAAGAGAAAGAAGTACTCTCAGATAAAGCTACTTATTGAATCTAGCTATAACTAAGCACTGTCCATTATGATGCTTTATCCAACAACCTATAACGCTTTGATAACCTCATCACAACTTCATCTTACCTCAAGTTGATTGTACTAGTTATAGGTTTCTCCTATCAACTACCTATTAAGCTTACCCACGCCTTCGAAGGGGCCTAAGCACCTAAACTACTATATCCTCTTGATGTTGCAACCAGACTTGCAACCTAGTCTAAGGGTGTCACTCACTAGATTGAGCAACCAAGTGGCAACCAACACATAATTAATTACCTTGGTGTAACTTCGATCTGGTTTATATTTTATCATAGCAACTAACATGCAATTACTGTGTACTTAAAGTCACTTTCAAACATCTAAAAGCTCAACAAAGCTTAATAATTCGTCTCATAACCATATCTTCATATCAATACTTAGTCCAAATCATACTTATCACCAATTTCTCTTAATTGTCATTTTTTGGTTAATGGTTGTCTGGTTAGGATCCATAAGATCATGAATCCTTTTAATAGGGCTCAACTAATTTTTTGGGACATTAAGTCCTATTGGGTATATATTTCAAAATCATAAATTTTATAATAGCCAAATTGTCTAATTCATTAAATAGGTCAAGATCAAGTTTGAGAATTTGTCTAATTCATTAAACAGGTCAATATCATCCTATGCTATGCACCATTATAATTAGTGGAGTGAATGAACCAATTATGGAACAGCAAATATCATCCTATGTTATGCACCGTTACAATTAGTGGAGTGAACGAACCAAATCAATTTGCAAATTATTCGAGTTCGAATAGATTTTTAATTGAGTTTGATTTGAGAACAGTTGAGTCAAGCTCGATCTTGAGCTATTCAAATAATTTATCAAGTCAAGATAGAGCTTTATAATGTTTAGCTCTATTAGTTTGTGAGTCTAATCAAGACTGAATTGATTAAGCTTAAGTTGATTGTAATTGTTATTTGAACTCTAATAGAGTTTGGATATTAATATTACTTTAATTAGAATAAAAATTATTTCTTTATTAAATCGAGTATGAACAAGTCTAATTAACCTAAGCTCAAATTTGTTCATTACCACTTTGAGTCAGATTTGAGTTTGAAATTTTAAGCATGATTGAGCTTGAGAGCCGAGCTTGGGTTCAACATTATATTGTCTTAACTCAACATATATATAACCTTATTTGAAAAATCTTTGAACTATACTACCTAAATATAGGATTGTAAACGAATCAAGTAGAAATGATACGGTATTAGCTCGAACTCAACTTGAACGAAAAACTTAAAGCTCGATTGGGCTTTAACTTTTAAGCTCAAACCTGACTCAAATTGATGTTGAGCTCGAGTGTAACTCCTTTAGGCCCGTTTGTTCCTAATAAAATGAATTTAACTGAAAAATAAGTTAAGATTTATGAAAATAATGGATTTTTTTAGTTGACTTTGATATGGATTGGAGAATTTAGTGTTTTATGGATTCAACATTATATTGCAATATAAGGATTTGTAATTTTTTTTATGAAAAATTGAAATAAAAGATATGAACAATCAATCCTTGGATATGATACACTAAAGAAAGAATTGAACTAGTTATTTCGATCAACCAATATTACGTAAGATTAAAAGAAACAACAAAGAATAACCTTGAGAAAAAACTCAGTATTATTTAATAAGCAATTGGTCACAAAGGATAACAAGATGCCAAAGATGCAAAAACTTTTCTAACCTAACCCTGTGGACCCTTATATACTCTATAGGTCGGGCAAAGGGAAATATAGAACATAAAAGTCAAAAAAATTAAAGTAGGAAACTAAAATTTGGAAACAATGTATGAAATTGTGCTGTGGATCATGATCATGTGTTGGTCCCATGATCTCCTGGATCACAAAAATAGGCTTTGAAGAAAACTCATCATAGGCGTGAAAACATGAAGCACGAGCTATGTCATGGTCATGACCCTTGCGACTCTCAATTTTCTTTATAGACAATGAGCTTACGGGCTCAATCACGACCACGTATGGTGATCATGAGTTAGGTCATGGTTGTGATGGGGTTGGGGGAAGGGTGATCTCCTCTACTGCTTCATTCACTTGTTTATGTTTAATTACTATCTCTAGCATGGGCGTGATCTTCACTATTGATGAGTTTTTCTTTAAGTTTTATATTTCCTTTACACTTAAGCACACTAAATCTTGCCTATCACCGAAGTGTATCATATATCCTTGTAAATACTCTAACTTATCTTCATTCAATTTATCCATAAGGATATGTTGATCTAAGTCCATCAATCTTATAGCTCTAGCTCGAATGATCGGTCTATGCGAATCATGATTGCTATCATCTCCCTTAGCCTTATGAAGATTTGCCCTCAAATCTTGATCAAATTCATCTAGAAAAATAAGGTGATAAATCTGTCACATTGAAAGTAGTTGAAGTTCCTCCAAAATCACCTGACACCTCAACTTTATAAGCATTCTCATTTATTTGCTCAGCTATCTAGAATGGTCCATTAGCCTGGGGTGCTAATTTCTACCCTCTTTTTCCTGGAAATCAATCTTTTGTAAGGTGAATCCACACCAAATTACTAGGCTCAAATTCAACTCTTCTCTTACCTTTGTATCTTCTCTCTTTCAATTTATCACCTATATTTTGCAAGTAATCATATACCTTTTGATGTAGCTACTGAATTTGGAGCATATTCCAATCCACTTTCATTATCTTTAGCAATAAGATCTTTAAGAAGCAAGTCTAATGGAGTATTAGGATTAAACCCATAAACTACATTAAAAGGCCAACTTACTTGTTACACCATGGGCTGAGGGATTATAGGCAAATTCCACAATAGGCGAACATGAATCCCAATCCTTTAAATTCTTCCTAACTGTGTCTCGCAATAAAGAACCAAAATTTTTACTCACAACTTCAATTTATGCAATGGTTTTTGGATAACATGTAGTACTAAACAACTTTTTACACAATCTTCTCTACAAAGTTTTCTAAAAGTAGCTCAAAAATTTCACACCTTTATCGAAAACAATAAACTATGGAATGCCATGGAACTTCACTATCTCCTATAAAGACAAACTAGAAATATAGATTGCATCATCGGATTTATGGCAAGGGATAAAGTGTCTCATTTTGCTAAATCAATTAACCACCTTCATAACCGAGTCATGTCCCCTTTGAGTTTTAGGAAGGCCCATAACAAAATCCATACTCAAATCAACACATGGTTTAGTAGGAATTGGTAATAGCATGTTTGTGGTTCACTTCTACTCTTGGCCTTCTTGCAGGTCTAACACCTTTCTATCACTCTATCAACATCTTTAGCCATATTAAGCCAATAACAGTGTTCATTCAAAGCATTAAGCGTAAGATGGTTGCTAAAATACCTAGAAAGTCTACTACTATGTGCTTATCTATTAAGCATCTCTCGCATAGAGCCATATAGAATACATAACTTCCCATGTCGAAATAAATAACCATTAGTCATATGATAACCATCTACTGATCTCCCTTCATTGCAAGCTCTGCAATAGGTGCAAACACTTTATCCTCAAGATATTCCCCACAATAAGCTCAAATCTTAACAACTTAGCCTACTTAAAGTTCAACAACAAATAATACTAAGACAACACATCAGCTACTACTTAGTATCACCTTTTTTTATATTTAATAGTGTATGCAAATGTCTCTAAAAATTCTGCTTATCCAGTATGTCTCTTAGACAATTTACTGTAACCCCTCAAATAATTCAAAGACTCGTGATAAAAAAATATAGTGAACTTTTTAGATAAAAGATAGTGTTGTCATACCTTAAGAGTGTGAATCAAGAAATATAACTCTTTGTCATAGATGGGATAATTTAAAGTCACTCCATGAAGCTTCATACTAAAATAGACGATAGAATGGCTCTCTTGCATAAGAATTGCACCAACTCTAACATTGGAGGCATCACTTTCAAGCTCAAAAAAATTATTAAAATCTAGTAGTGCTAACAAAGGTGCTAAAGTCAACTTCTGTTTGATCAACTCAAAGCTTCAATTAGCCACTTGGTTCCAATGAAAAGGAATCGCCTTCTTGTCAACTCTATCTATGTTGTTGCAATTATGTTAAAATCCTTAATGAACCTCCTCTAAAAGGAAGTAAGTCCATGAAAGCTACTAACCTTAGATACAGTAGTAGGAATAGACCACTCAGCGATAGCCTTAACCTTCTTATCATCAACATGAAAGCCTTCTCTAGATACAACATATCACAAAAATATCACCTCATGTAAATAGAAAATACACTTCTTAAAATTTGCATACAACTTCTCCTTCTTCAACATGATAAAAACTGATGTCAAGTGCATAACATGACTCTTCAAATCTAGACTATACACCAAGATGTCATCAAAATAGACGACCACAAACATTCTTAAGAACTTAATACATAGTTCACCAGCCTCATGAAAGTGTTAGGAGTATAGGACAAGCCAAAAGGCATTACTGTCTACTCATACAAACCATGTTTGGTCCTGAAAGCCATTTTTCACTCATCTCCAACCTTCATTTGCATTTGGTGATACCTACTTTTTAAGTCAATCTTATAAAACAATTGGGTACCATGAAATTCATCAAATACGCCATCAAGGCATGATATATGACATATATACTTCATAGTAACACAATTTATTGCTCTGTTATCCACACACATTTGCCAACTACCATCTTTTTTGGGTACATGGACTCATTTTCTCATGCACAAACCCTTTCTCTAGTAATCATCAACCTGTTTCTTTAACTCATTAGCCTCTTTGGGATTCATTCTATAGGCTAGCTTATTAGGTAATGCAGCTTCAAGTACTAAATCAATTTGGTGCTCAATTCTCCTCAATGGATGTAATACCATGGGAAGCTCTCAGAAAAACATCAAAAAATTGCTTCAATAATTGTTGCACCTCACACATAATAAGTATATTGGTTGCCTACTGGAAATTTCCTTCTCAGCTATCCTTTATATCAACAACAATGACTCTTTCTTAGGGGATTCAATTCGCTATGCGTTTGTCTCACAGTTTCAGGACTTAAAAGAAACAATTTAATTCTCTTCCCATTGAATAAAATAGAACAAGTATTGTCCCTATTATTATGATTTACATTTTGATCAAACAACTAAGGATGATCCAATAGATTATAAGTTGCATTCGTAAGCACTATATCACAAAGAACCTCATCAGTATAATGATTAAATAAAAACATAGGAACCCATGCCTACTTAATGACATGAATAGAGCCCTTGTCATTGAGTCAATGCAACCGATATAGTTATGGATGAGCCTTGGTTGGAAGTTGTAACTCCTCTATGAGTGTCGGCTACTACATTGGTGCAACTACCGGAATCAATGATGGCCATACAAACGGCCCCATTTATTAATAACTTAATATGGAATATATCTTCTCTTTGCTCCTAATCAATAGCTGACACCTTAAGCTTCTCCTTACTACACCATTCAAAGCCACTATAACCCCACCTACTTTCTCAGTTGGCACTTACTCCCCACCATCCTCATCAGAATTAGAACAACTACTTCTTTTCCCTTGACCATCACTCTCCAAACAACCCCTATGAGTATAAACAACGCATCTTTTCAAACATTGGGCAGCCATATGTTCATAACTTAAGCATTTAAAACATTTAATATCTCTAATTTTCCTTCCGACACTACTAGAATCAGATGATTTAGAAATCAATTTTTCCTTTTTATCAGCAATCATCCCATGACTAGACTCATGCTTTTTATCCTTCTTATGGCTACTAATAATCTTCTTTTTATCATCACACCAATAATATTTCTTCCTACATTTAGGTTTAGAAGAGTTACTCGAAGAGTTGTAGTGTTTACGTTGCCTTTCAACCTTCTTTGCCATCAACATCGCCTTCCCTAAGGTATCAATCCTTTGAAGCTCCACAACATCTGCAATATCATATCTCAACCCAATAATGAACCGACCAATATATTGATCAAGAGTCTCCATAATTTGGCTTTGAATGATAAGAATTTCAAACTATTGAATATACTCAGTGATGAGTTGTGATTTAACCTTTATTTTTAGGGACATTTCGAGTTTTAATAATTAATTTTTATGAATAATTATAAGAAAAATGTACTTAATTAGTTTAAACATTGATTTTAGGTTTTGGAAGGTTATTTATGCATAAAAGATAGATATTGGGTGAGCTAATGTGAGTTTTGTTCAAAATGAAGAAAGTTAGAAAAATGCAGTCTACATAAGAGAGTACACAACCTAGCTTGTGTAGGAAACTTAATGTAGTATGCAAGAGACAAAAAAATGATACAAAGGCTTATGCGAGAAACAAAAGAGTATTATGTGTGCCACATGAGAGAGAACACAATCCGTGTTTGAGTTCATGTGGGAAGTGTTTTTAAGTGAATAATGTGCATTTTCTAAACTGCAAAAGTTAGTACACGAGACGTATGTTGCCCTTCGTGTTGAAACTGAAGTGTATTTTTAACATTATCTAAGCTTATCTTTAGAAGATATGGTCAAAATACATAATAAACTTCATCTTAACACTTATAAGAGAAAATAAAGGATAAAGTCATATTTTTATGATTTATAAGGAAATATACAAGGGTCATATAAAAGGAAAATCACAATTTCTACATAATAGAACTCGTGTTGTATTTTCATTTAGAGATATTTGAGAGATAAAGAATATCCACAGTGAGAATAGAGAGAGTATTCAATATTGTTATGCTTTGAAGATTTGCAACATTAGAGATATTAGAAGATCATCAGAAGGGGTTTTTATGTTCCTTTGCTTTTCTAGTATTGGTGATTTAATTGTATTAACTATGGAAGAGTAGAGAATTATTGCTCTCGCCTTAGAAGAACCTACATTATTATATAACTGGATTTATTAGTTTTCAATTATAAAGTTTTCTTGAATTCATGTCACACTCCTATAGGATACCCTAGTCGTAATAGTAAGACATGTAACTAACTAAGGCATCCAGAAAGTTACATAACACTATACAACTAATGTTCCCCATTGGAGTGGCAATGAAAACAGGATTGAAAGTTGTTTGAGTGAGAAAGATATTACGCGCACGCACACACACACACACACACACACACACATATATATATATATAACCATAAAGGAACATATAACAAATCTAGAACTTCATAAAAACTTTACAAACCAAGGTCTACGGGGCTTGAACCGAACCCCATAACCATAAAGGCTATAAATATAAACAAACTTAACTTAAGCTTTTACAACCATAACTAATCTCTATTACATATATGGTCTTCGCCTTAACAATACATGGTCCAAAAAGTCTAACTCCTGCACTTGAGCTTGGTTTGGTCTTCTTTCTTAAAACCCTATAATATAACAGTCTAAGAAAGTGTGAGCACATAAAGCTCAGTGAATAACAAATCTTAGCACAAACATTAAGATAACAAACAAGTAGAATTAGCAATCAATGCAATGCATTGATCAAATATGCAACAAACGTGGTTTGAATAATTGAAATTCAAACTTATGGGGATTTACCCCCCCCTGAAGGTTGAAGGATAATTTCAGTAATTCATGTCCATGAGAAACTCAATACTAAAGTAGAACGATTTTCTCTGTGCTTAACCCACTAAGGAATAGTTTCTACCTGAGCCCTATAGGACACGAGCAGTCTTTTAGGGAACCATTTCGTTTTCAAAATAGAACTTCTACTTGTTATAAAACTTGAGAAATCTCACTAAGTATTAACACTCTTTATCCAACTCTGACACAGACGACCTCTTTGAAGCTTGCTTAGTTTCTACGAAGTTGACAACCCTGTGGTAACCTACAACCAGACTCATTGGTCCAACAAGCATTACCATAATCGAATTTGTTAATACGTGACGAATACCATGCTAATGCAATATGATGTTATGAATGCATGTATATTAATATTAGAAGTCTATTAAACTTAGTTCCATATTATCAAGTGATCATATCAACTTTAAATACTCAATGACACAACTATATATTAATGTCAAATAAGTGGGTCACTTCAATTATTAAGAATTGCAATTCAAACATAGATTACATACCATGTAATAACTCCATCGCCATGCAATTGATTACTTATATTTACAATTAAACTATATTCCGTTACTTACAAGCACAAACAAAGTGCTAGAATTCAAGTTACTCACCCGTGCATGCTCCTTAATCGTCGTAATAGTCCAACAAGAAATCCAACTTGTGATCTAAGGTTTATATAAGATAGAAAATTTTGTATTAGTATCTAATAAACAAAGACTAGAAGGATTAAACAAGATTCTAAAGCTAAAAGAGATAAGGAAACACTTCGAGGGTGGTGTTGGACAGAGCATTACATAAGCCTTACCACGCCCCCCACCATGCCCCGTGCTAAGGAGCAAAATGATGACTAGTATCCACCACGCCTCTTGCACCACCCCATGGTGCTCACCATACCCCTCACTACCATGTGGTGGCCCAAATTCCACCATTTCGAAATCACCATGCCCCCGCGCCACAGTTTGTGGTACTTCTACAACAAATTCACACATTTTCATGTGATTTTTACACATTTTAACCAATTGCAATTGTCTGTTTTCATCCAAAACACTTGTATATGATACAAGACTCAAATTCATCATTCACTCCTTCAAATCCTCCAACTCATCTCTAAAACCACATCAAACTCCAACTAGCAATCCAACCATTCACTTCAACCATTAAGACTTCAACTCCACTTTTCTATCACTTTAATTCATATATCAACCTCTAAAATTCATAACCACTAATGAACTTCCAAAATCATCCATAAACCAACAACAAAACTTAACTTATAACTACTCAAACATGCAAATAACAAGAATAAAACAAGAAACACTTACTTAAACTTGCTTTAACTTGAAGATAATAGCTAGTCTTTCTTTCCTTGACAATTTAGAGTGTGAGTGTGTGTATGTGACCATCGATTTTTTTCGCAAAGGAAGAGAAGCAAGAAAGAGTGAAATTCTGCCTCTTAAAAGATAAACATGCATATATATAAAGTTCATTTGACTTTTGAGGCATTATTCAAACTTAATCAAGTGTGTGTGTGTGTGCATGCGTGCGTGCACGCATGGGAGTTGTGGTGGTCTTCAAGCTAAATTGCAGCCATTAAGAGATCAAAACAACTCATTTAACACTCACATATTTCTATCAATAGAATTATTAAATAACCTAACTCAAAACAAGTTTAGTAACATAATAATTTATAAATTCCTATTTAACAAAATAATATCTTATAAAAACTTATCTCAATACTATAGGTAATTTAAATTTTTTTTTTCAAAACTCAATTCTCTAAAGAATATAAGAAATACATAACTCACAATTTTCTCAATCAAATCCATTGATGAATTTAAATTTCTATTCTACTAAATTAATTTTTATAAAAACTATTACACTTACATTTTACTTTAATAACAAATACTACCACATACACAATCAAACACAAAAATTCCTACTTTAATTCTATTTATGAAAAGCTTGGGATTACAATTCATCTATGAGTTCTTATTGTTATTATATTGATATTTACCGGTATATTGATTTCATTATTAGATTCCATCTTGGTTAATTGAGAAAGTACTTGAAATACCCCAAATATTCACCAAGATTAGAAATTGAGCTTAGATAGATTAAATAGATGAAATGAATTATAGGATTTAATTAGACAAGTTGGCTTAATTTAATTAGCTAATAATTAAGTTGGTTTTGAGATTTGAAATTCCTAAATCTCTAAACAAGTCATTGAAATGTTTAGAGGGTTCCTAAACTCTTGATTCTTAGCCTAAACACTAATTCCTAAATCTCAGTAAAATTTGAGTTCATTTGCTTGAATAAAAATATCAGTTCTTAAACCCGAACTCAAATTAAATATCTTTTATCCAAATTAAATTCCTAAATTAAGTTCTTATTTCAAGATCTTAATTTATAACCTATCGGTTCAGAAATCATCTTTTAAATACTTCTGGAACTATAGATATCGATCTGATAGTTCTAAACCTATATCCTATTTCTAAAATATCTAAATTTTAATATACTTTCCTTTTCTTTTATCCTTTTGGGCTGCCCTTTCTTTCCCTTTTATTTTCCTACGTTTCCCTCTTCTCCCTCTCTCTTCTTCTTCTTCTTTCCTCTTCTTTTCTTCCAAATTCTTCCACAAATCTCAATATCAAAGCTATCTAGAGGATGAATCAAAGCTAGGAGATGAACTAGATGGAGGAAACCGAGCTAGAGGAGGAAGTTTCAACTTGTGTCTTTTCTAAAAGCTAATTACCGTTTTCTTCTATTTCTCTTTGCTTTTACTTGTTATTTACATTTTTAATTGATGAATTGATGTTGAATTGGGTTGAGAGTGCTGTTTATTTATGTATTTGTTGGTTTAATGGTTGATGGAAGTTGGGGTTTGGTTGGAGGAAGAAGATGATGAATAGTGATTTGGAGTTGATGAAGTTTTGGAGATGTTTGGTGTTGTTTGAATGATGGGATGATCATGTAATAAGCTTTAGAGTAACTTTGGAATGAGTTTAAAGAATTTTAAGAAGTGTAAAATGCATTTTGAAAACAGGGGATTTCGTAATTTTTTCGCTCCAGTGTACACAGCCTGTGTACATGGTCGTGTAGGCCTTGAAATTCTTAAAAGTTGCTCTCGGGTCATTTTTTTTACTCAACACGGCCTCCTACACGGCCGTGTACCCGGTCGTGTAGACTTTCCCTGTTTCGCAGCCGTTTGTATTTTAGCCATAACTTTTTCATCCGACCTCCGATTGAGGTGATTCAAGTTGCGTTGGAAATCTTAAAAAGAGATCTACAATTTTCATGTTTTGAGTTTTTACAAATTCGAAACTTATAGATGCTTAAATTTTGATTCTTTCCAGCTGCAACACTTTTCAAAACAAAGTCAAAAACTTGTTTTGTTTGTTAAATGTGTTTTTGCTTAGGAAATGGATCTTTTTGAGATAAAATGAGATAGATAAGTGATATTTGATGTGTTGAGTGAATTAATTCATGTAATTAAATATGGGTTAAGTAGATTTATAGATTTAACAAATAATTAGATTAAATCTAGAAGTTAGTTATAAAATGAACTTAGTTAACAAACTTAAGTTCAACTTGATTAAATAGACCTGAATGAGTTAAAATAAATTAGATTGAGTTAGTTTAATTACTTTGGCTTAGTAATTAGATTAAATGATTAATTCTAATGAGTTTGACTTAATGAACTCAATTAAACTAAAATGAACTAGATTTCTTAAGCTTAATCCACTTGGCTTGGCTTTTGAATTAAATGGCTAAGGTTAAGCTAAAATGGGTTAGTAACAAATAATTGGATTAAATGAATGTGTTAGGGTGATCTTTGAATAACATGGGGAATATGTTGTTTCAAATGTTTATTTGCTTTGAATATAAATGCTTTTATGTATGAATGCTTTATATATGCTATGTTTTGTGATAAGAAACTATAATTAAAGTGAAAAGAAATTCTTTGACAGACAAAGGAGAACTGTCCATATTTTGGCGGGGCGATATTCGCAGCCATAGTGGGGTTCCACATTAGTGTCTGATCAAATAGGAGTTAATAAAATGAGTTAGAGATTAGTGAATAATTGATATAAGTTCTTGTATGAATTTGATGAAGTGGATGATTAGTTTAGTTTAGTTTCTTATACGAGCTCTTTTCTTAACAGTGGTGGATATCTGATTTTATCTTCTGGATTATCTTATGAAATTTCCTTCCGAAGCTATGTTTGGATTTCATATTCAAGGTACGCAGTAACTTGCGTGATGATTGATAGGATAGGCATCCTAAATGGATTAAAAACTTAAAGACGGTTTAATAATTGATGAGTGTTGATTTGTGTTTTATGCCGTTAAAATCCAATTCCTACGCCAGGTCATGTGTGAACCTAACGGCGACCCCTCATAGTTTGATGAGTTTGGGATGGAAGTTGGTATCTGGTTCGGGGAGCGGCACTTGCTCGGTTTGAGCATGATAGATCTAGGCGCTTAGGCCACTCCTGTCATTTGAGATGACTTTCATTAAGTGGTACGGCGGGTAGTCGACGGGGGGTATAGATCGGCGAAAATTTATTTAAACTCGGTAGGAAGTACCATAGTTTAGTTCAAACGTTTATGAGAACGGGTGAACTATATTTTATGATATGGACTGAGTATAAATAGAGCTAAGTAACGGCTATTAACCCTGGAGGAAGCTACTTTTCTCTTTGACTTAACGATATCTAGGACGGTATGAGTACCCGAACTACTTATATCAACCCCCTGAGCGTCCGAGTGTTACTCAGGTCCCCTCGCGATCCCTTTGTCCGGAGTTTGAATACTCCCGTGTTGATTTGTTTACTTTAAAGAAAGATAATAACTTGTGGTTGTTGCATTTGCATTTAGTTAAGCTCGTGTGTCACTCGTGTGTGATTGTGTTGCTGTGTACTGGGCTCCGGCTCATTATTGTTGTTGTTATTCTTTTTACAGGATTGTTATTGTTGATGATGAGATGATGACTTGATGATGATGAGTTTGATGGTGATGGTGATGATGATTGATGTGATGATGTTTGTCCCGGTTTTGGGCGATTCTGAAGATTTGGGAGATGAGTGAAATGTGATAGGACGAGAATATTTGTATTTTGTTTCTTCTTTGCTTTTTTTGTAAGAGGACTGGATTTATTTATAAATTGTATTTTCATTTAAGGGCTTGTTAGTGCCCGTGTTTTTGTAAATAAGCTTTGTAAATATTTATCTAAGAAAGTTTTTCCACTTTAATAGTGAAGTTTGAAATGCTTTTATGTAGAAACGTTTTTATTAAAGTTTATTTTTCCGCTGCTAATCCAGTTATTAGAAATCTAACTAAACGATTTCATAATCTAAAATTGAATAGCAATGTTCAACATAAACACCTTCTTTTAAGACAACCTTACGTATAATTCGCAAGAGTTATACGTGGTTGGGGACTTGATGTGCTTAATTTGAAAATTGAGCATGTCGGGTCTTTACAGATGGTATCAGAGCAATGTTTATCTTGAACATTGCTTTTGCATAATGAATTAGGATTCGTTTAGAATCGGTGAGTTGAGTGCGGGAAAGCTTGGGAATTCGGTTTGTTTGTTTGATTGTTTATTGTTTCTTGTTGTTTGATAAATTAGTTAGTAGTTAATAAAAATTGATTTGACACACTAAATTAATCAACTTGGCTCAAATTTATTTTCTGTTGATATCTGAAAATGAGCTTAAATGAGCTTTGCATGATTTCTATGTGTTGTTTATATATACATGTTTCTTTTAAATCGATTTGTCTTATAGTATATTTGTGAATGCTATAAGGTATATGTGTGTTTGATGTAATGTATACATGTATGTTTATTATGTAATTTTGTTATAATTGTGAGAGTATGTTTAATGCTTGCTATAAAATGAACATTGCATGATTCCTATGCGTTGTTTATGTATATATATATATGTTTCTTTATATTGATTTCTTTTATAATGTAATGGTGAATGCTATGTGATATATATGTATGTGTGTTTTGTTTATAATATAATTGTGAGTGCTTGTTTGATGCTTGCTTGTAAATTGAAATTAACTCAAATTTGACTAAATGTAAATAGAGACAAATGATTTAGACAAACACTAGGATTTATTCCCCTAAATCCTTTAAAATTTGAGATAGACTCTTAGGTGCTTGTGTGTTATGTATTAGATGTGTTGTTTTAATAAAATTTGATAGACTATAATAGGGATTTCTTTCTTCCTCTCTTAAGTCTAATTTGTTGATATGTTGACAAAATTGAGAAATCGAAATGAGAAGAAAATTCAAGATTATAAGTGACCTTGACTTCTTAAAAGTGTAAATGTGATAAACATATATTGGAATCAAATAGAAGAAAACTCAAATATTTCAAAGTAAATATGATTCCTTAAAGTTACATATGACCAACATATATCTCCCAAAATCAAAACTAATGTTAAAGCTTAAAATGAAGAGAATCAAATAGAAAAGAAAATTTGAAATATCAAATTGACCTTTACATATCAAATTTATATATGTGAGAGATATAAATTAAAATCAAGTGGAAAAGAAAACTCAAAATGAAAAGAATGATTCCAAATTTCAATTAGATTGGGATGTAAATTTCAATCTACCCAAATCTACTAATACGATAACATATATCGAAAATATAATTGTCTAGTAAAACCAAATTTCAAATTGACTATCAAATCTAAATCAAATACAAGTTTCTTACAAAATCAAAAGATTAAAATGAGATAATTGAAGAAATATCCTAAGTATATCACGGGTAAAAGTGTTTAAGAAATTTCCAAAAGTCAATATCATGTCAAAATGGAAACCAAGATTTGAAATCCTAAAACACAATAGATAACTATTTATTATCGATTCCATATTCTCGATCCAAATAAATCGATTCCATATATATGTGCGACCAAAATGACATGAGACGTCTTGATTACTACCATATCAAGATGAATACCAAACATAACATCTTTGATCATTAAAAGAATTCGGATACTGTATGTTTCATATGCAAATTGACATATATATGCAAGTGAGAATGGAATAGTGAGTTTATAACCTCATTGTTGAGTCGTTTTGTTATGTCTTTTGTTTCTTTTGTGTATTGTTGTGTGTTATCTCAAGGCGAGATACACAAGTGAGTCAAGTCGTTTGTTGTTTTTGTTTGAGTTTGAGTCTTCTTAAAATCGAGTCAATGGAGGGTTAAAATCGCTAAACTAATTCCTATTGCTTATATATATTCTGAAGTTGCATGGAATAACAGTTGAGTAAGTTAAAGAGACATTAAAGTTTTCAAAATCTTAAAATCAAAACATGAACAAATGAATTTCAAGAAAAGAATGAATCAATGTAACTCGAATATCAAAATGTTTCTTGTAAAGAAAATGAAAAGAAAATTTTCAAATATAAGTGATTAAGGAAAAATGATTCAAAATCCCAATATGTTTTCCGAAATCAAAGATAATGAAAAATATCCAATAGAACTTCAAAATCCTTTTGACAATAATCATATACAACTAGAATTTGAAATTTATATATGTTTTCCAAATAATTCAAAATGAAGAAGTATAAGAACAAAATTCAAAGAAAATGATCAAAGTGCGCAACAGAAGCGTAATGGAACCATAAAGATTAAGTAAAAGTCTTAAAATGATAAAAGGTTTTGAGATAACAAAGTTTAAAAAGATATGATATGTCTCTATCAACAAAAGTTAAGTGAATTTCGAGGACGAAATTCTTGTAAGGTGGGAAGAATGAAATACCCCAAATATTCACCAAGATTAGAAATTGAGTTTAGATAGATTAAATAGATGAAATGAATTATAGGATTTAATTAGACAAGTTGGCTTAATTTAATTAGCTAATAATTAAGTTGGTTTTGAGATTTGAAATTCCTAAAATCTCTAAACAAGTCATTGAAATGTTTAGAGGGTTCCTAAACCTTGATTCTTAGCCTAAACACTAATTCCTAAATCTCAGTAAAATTTGAGTTCATTTGCTTGAATAAAAATATCAGTTCTTAAACCCGAACTCAAATTAAATATCTTTTATCCAAATTAAATTCCTAAATTAAGTTCTTATTTCAAGATCTTAATTTATAACCTATCGGTTCAGAAATCATCTTTTAAATACTTCTGGAACTATAGATATCGATCTGATAGTTCTAAACCTATATCCTATTTCTAAAATATCTAAATTTTAATATATACTTTCCTTTTCTTTTATCCTTTTGGGCTGCCCTTTCTTTCCCTTTTATTTTCCTACGTTTCCCTCTTCTCCCTCTTCTTCTTCTTCTTCTTCTTTCCTCTTCTTTTCTTCCAAATTCTTCCACAAATCTCAATATCAAAGCTATCTAGAGGATGAATCAAAGCTAGGAGATGAACTAGATGGAGGAAACCGAGCTAGAGGAGGAAGTTTCAACTTGTGTCTTTTCTAAAAGCTAAGTTAGTTTTCTATTTCTCTTTGCTTTTACTTGTTATTTACATTTTTAATTGATGAATTGATGTTGAATTGGGTTGAGAGTGCTGTTTATTTATGTATTTGTTGGTTTAATGGTTGATGGAAGTTGGGGTTTGGTTGGAGGAAGAAGATGATGAATAGTGATTTGGAGTTGATGAAGTTTTGGAGATGTTTGGTGTTGTTTGAATGATGGGATGATCATGTAATAAGCTTTAGAGTAACTTTGGAATGAGTTTAAAGAATTTTAAGAAGTGTAAAATGCATTTTGAAAACAGGGGATTTCGTAATTTTTTCGCTCCAGTGTACACAGCCTGTGTACATGGTCGTGTAGGCCTTGAAATTCTTAAAAGTTGCTCTCGGGTCATTTTTTTTACTCAACACGGCCTCCTTACACGGCCGTGTACCCGGTCGTGTAGACTTTCCCTGTTTCGCAGCCGTTTGTATTTTAGCCATAACTTTTTCATCCGACCTCCGATTGAGGTGATTCAAGTTGCGTTGGAAATCTTAAAAAGAGATCTACAATTTCATGTTTTGAGTTTTTACAAATTCGAAAGTTATCGATTCTTAAATTTTGATTCTTTCCAGCTGCAACACTTTTCAAAACAAAGTCAAAAACTTGTTTTGTTTGTTAAATGTGTTTTTGCTTAGGAAAT
The DNA here is from genome assembly GCA_024138025.1 of Combretum micranthum. NCBI lineage: Eukaryota > Viridiplantae > Streptophyta > Magnoliopsida > Myrtales > Combretaceae > Combretum > Combretum micranthum. The sequence goes on along the minus strand of JAMXBD010003423.1, from coordinate 86,248 downwards.
GGATCTTTTTGAGATAAAATGAGATAGATAAGTGATATTTGATGTGTTGAGTGAATTAATTCATGTAATTAAATATGGGTTAAGTAGATTTATAGATTTAACAAATAATTAGATTAAATCTAGAAGTTAGTTATAAAATGAACTTAGTTAACAAACTTAAGTTCAACTTGATTAAATAGACCTGAATGAGTTAAAATAAATTAGATTGAGTTAGTTTAATTACTTTGGCTTAGTAATTAGATTAAATGATTAATTCTAATGAGTTTGACTTAATGAACTCAATTAAACTAAAATGAACTAGATTTCTTAAGCTTAATCCACTTGGCTTGGCTTTTGAATTAAATGGCTAAGGTTAAGCTAAAATGGGTTAGTAACAAATAATTGGATTAAATGAATGTGTTAGGGTGATCTTTGAATAACATGGGGAATATGTTGTTTCAAATGTTTATTTGCTTTGAATATAAATGCTTTTATGTATGAATGCTTTATATATGCTATGTTTTGTGATAAGAAACTATAATTAAAGTGAAAAGAAATTCTTTGACAGACAAAGGAGAACTGTCCATATTTTGGCGGGGCGATATTCGCAGCCATAGTGGGGTTCCACATTAGTGTCTGATCAAATAGGAGTTAATAAAATGAGTTAGAGATTAGTGAATAATTGATATAAGTTCTTGTATGAATTTGATGAAGTGGATGATTAGTTTAGTTTAGTTTCTTATACGAGCTCTTTTCTTAACAGTGGTGGATATCTGATTTTATCTTCTGGATTATCTTATGAAATTTCCTTCCGAAGCTATGTTTGGATTTCATATTCAAGGTACGCAGTAACTTGCGTGATGATTGATAGGATAGGCATCCTAAATGGATTAAAAACTTAAAGACGGTTTAATAATTGATGAGTGTTGATTTGTGTTTTATGCCGTTAAAATCCAATTCCTACGCCAGGTCATGTGTGAACCTAACGGCGACCCCTCATAGTTTGATGAGTTTGGGATGGAAGTTGGTATCTGGTTCGGGGAGCGGCACCTTGCTCGGTTTGAGCATGATAGATCTAGGCGCTTAGGCCACTCCTGTCATTTGAGATGACTTTCATTAAGTGGTACGGCGGGTAGTCGACGGGGGGTATAGATCGGCGAAAATTTATTTAAACTCGGTAGGAAGTACCATAGTTTAGTTCAAACGTTTATGAGAACGGGTGAACTATATTTTATGATATGGACTGAGTATAAATAGAGCTAAGTAACGGCTATTAACCCTGGAGGAAGCTACTTTTCTCTTTGACTTAACGATATCTAGGACGGTATGAGTACCCGAACTACTTATATCAACCCCCTGAGCGTCCGAGTGTTACTCAGGTCCCCTCGCGATCCCTATTGTCCGGAGTTTGAATACTCCCGTGTTGATTTGTTTACTTTAAAGAAAGATAATAACTTGTGGTTGTTGCATTTGCATTTAGTTAAGCTCGTGTGTCACTCCGTGTGTGATTGTGTTGCTGTGTACTGGGCTCCGGCTCATTATTGTTGTTGTTATTCTTTTTACAGGTATTGTTATTGTTGATGATGAGATGATGACTTGATGATGATGAGTTTGATGGTGATGGTGATGATGATTGATGTGATGATGTTTGTCCCGAGTTTCGGGCGATTCTGAAGATTTGGGAGATGAGTGAAATGTAATAGGACCGAGATATATTTGTATTTTGTTTCTTCTTTGCTTTGTTTTGTAAAACTGGATTTATTTATAAATTCGTATTTTCATTTAAGGGCTTGTTAGTGCCCGTTTTGTAAATAAGCTTTTAAATATTTATCTAACTGAAAGTTTTTCCACTTTCAATAGTGAAAGTTCGAAATGCTTTTATGTAGAAACGTTTTTATTAAAGTTTATTTTTCCGCTGCTAATCCAGTTATTTAGAAATCTAACTAAACGATTTCATAATCTAAAATTGAATAGCAATGTTCAACATAAACACCTTCTTTTAAGACAACCTTACGTATAATTCGTAAGAGTTATACGTGGTTGGGGACTTGATGTGCTTAATTTGAAAATTTAGCATGTCGGGTCTTTACAGTACTTATATGAATAGATCTTTCATAGATGAAAAGAATTGCATGCACATCTAGAGAGAGAGTATTATAATTCTTCTGTATTAAATGTAAGATCTAAGGTAAGGTTTTATTTCTAATAAGGGATTCATTGTTCTTTAATGCGATTTCTAGATTGTTGTTAATTGAAAGAGTTTTCAATAGACTGTTCTAAGGTTGTGGTTTAATAATCTTGAGAAAGATATTAACTAATTTAGGAATCTTGTGGTCTAAGAAAGTGATCTATGAGTTGAATTATCTTTATAGGGTAAACGTTACATGATAAGTACTGGTAATTTGAAATGTTAGAGTAAGTTATGAATATTAATTTAAAGAAAAGTAATCTTGATATTGATAAATTAGATGTAATAATTAGTTAATAATAATTAAAATCGTTGATATTTATAGGTTAGATAATAGAATTAGGGTGATTATTAGTGATTAAAAAACATCCTCGAGGAACGATACCTAATATTAAGTGTTATACTAAAAGCTTATTGGTATGCTTGCCATAGAATGATCATAGGATAGAGTACATATTGGATTTTAATTTGATCACAATCACTCAGTCGAATTCTTGTTTCCTTGACACAAAGTGTGCAATCTCATCGACAATTTTTAGGTATAATAATCAACAACAAACTTCTACTATAATAATTCTCACATCTCAGCCCAACTAGTAACATCACACTCTCCATTCCTCCTTGTACTAGCCAAAACATTCTTCCACCAATGTGCCACATGACCTTAAAAATCAATAGCGACAGGCTTAACCCTTGCACATCATCACAATCATGATATTCAAAGAGCTTCTCAATTTGATCCTCCTAATTAAAGTATTATCTACTCCACTAGTACTATCAAAAAACAATACTTTCAATTTTACATTCTCAATACCGCACGAACCTTTAGGCCTATGACCATCATGGAAATTATTAAAATCATTGTCATAATCTCTAACTCATCAACTACACATTGGCTGGTGAACATTCCCTTTACCACTATCACTATCTCTGCTACGACCATCTACTACACCATGTTCGTCATGAGGTAGTGAGCTCCCAAATTATTTTCTAATTCCTTAATAGCATCATGTGCCTATGTTTCAAGATTATGAGGGTTTCCTTAACAATTTGCTCAACATTTCTTAAGGTTTTATTTTGTTGACACATCATCGTTTACATATCTTGCATCATCTCCCTCATAATATCCATAACTCACTATTAGTGGTGCTTTCAACCTTAGAAGCCTTGGCATCTCCATTTTTATTATTAGATTCACTCGTCATCTTTAATAAGAGTTAAACTAACGAGTAATCAAATTAAGGAAACTTGCCACACAAGCAATACCAAGATGATACAGATTGGAGAATCCATGTATTTTATGGATCTAGTGTTACATTGCAATCTAGTTATTTGTAATATATTTTTTAGATTTTATGATTTATGAAAAACTAAAAATAAAATATAAATGATCAATCCTTGGATATGACACACTAAAGAAAAAATCACACTAGTTGTTCTGATCAATTGATATTACACACAATTAAAAGAAACAACAAAGAATAATCTTAGGAAGAAAACTCAATATAACTCAATAAGCAATTGGTTACAAAGAACAATAAGATGTCAAAGATGGAAAAAACTTCTCTAACATAACCCTATGGACCCTTATATACTCCCACAAGTCCGGTAAAGGAAAATATGAAACATAAAAGTTAAAACAATTAAAATAGAAAACAAAAAGTAAACTTAAAAAACAAGGTTCATGTTGAGTCTTCTAAAATAAGTTTTGATGATAACAAAAAGGTTAAGAGATAGCTAATAAATCTGTTTTAAGTGTGTAGAATAAGGTATCTATTATTATGATAGGCACTTGAGTAAGCAGATGAAAAGACATTCTGATAGATGTTTCAATGGACACTTGAATAGACAATTGCACGAATGTTACTTTGGTTTATAGAATGAATGGTTATATAGTTTTTATTGATCATTAAAATACAAGGTGGATTTATTTGAAGCCCCGGCTCCACTAATTAAGTGTATTTAGGTAATACACGAACTTCTTCAAGTGTGTTCACGAATTTTCAAAGAAGTTCTTATAAGTTACAACAAAATGCTTTTTCAAATTTTTATGGAGATGTTTACAAGATGCAGCAAAGTTCATGATTCGTTTTTAATAAATATCTTTAATATATTTTGATAAATTCATCAAATGAAGATGAAAATATACTCTATCTAGTTTTTGATATTAGCTAAAGCTTATCGAAAACTTGAGGAATCTTTAAAACTTAAATTCAAGTTTATCTAAGTAAGGTTATTGAAGAATCGGATGGAGATAAATATCAAGAATATTTGAAGCTAGCAAGTGGAACAAGATATCATCAAATAGTTCAAAGTTTGAATACTTAGATAAGATTTTCAAATCCCACAAAAATAGAGATAACAATCCTAAAGAAGTCGTTAGAAGATATTATAGGATTTATTGAACATTTAAAAATCTCCATCAAGTAGAACCATTCAAGAGGCAAATATATATTCTCTATTTCAAGATTCAAAATATGAAAAGATGAAAGAAAAAAAAAAAAAGAAAGAGAGAATAACAAGAATAACATCTAGATCTTTTTTTTTTTTTTTTTGTACTTGTAAAAGCCTATTAAGTAGCCTGACAACCACTTTGGTAAACACTGTGAACTTCTTAAATTCCGAGCTAAAACTAGAGACTTCATATTTTCTCATTCTTTTAACAACTTTCTTTACTTTTTTGAGTGAGGATTAACATAAAAGTGAGGTTACAAAAGTCTTATAGCCTGTGCATAGCTGAGTGATCAGCTAGAAAGTAGAATAAGAGCTATTAGATTAGTAAAACCACTAATGTGGAAGATCGAATCTCCAGCAGTGGTGCTAGGACAGAGGACTAATTTTTAAGGAGGAATCTTTATAAATCGTCATCTCTTTTATTTATTTGCACTTTAATTTTTATTATTTTACTCACTAATTATCGTATGCATTCATCATAAAAAAGAAAAATAAAAGAAAGTGTCTTTTGACAAAAAATTTTGAACAGACGATTTAAGCCCGTGACCTCCTCCCCCCCCCCCCCCCCCCCCCCCCCTCCTCTTATTTGCCATTTTGAGACCTACATTTGGTATCAAAGCAGTGACTCCTTTGTTTATAAGAGTTGATCAATGGCCTAATGTTTACAATACAATCACAATTGCATCCAATCACATGCCATTCTTTGATGGAATTAATTTTCTTTATTGGAAATGCAAGATGGAGACATATATCAAAGATATTGATTTTGCTTCATGAGAAATCATACGTTATGGAGATCGATAGCTTATTCTTATAGATAATCCAATCCTACCCAATGAGGAAAAGAAAAAGGCTAAAAATGAATATTATAACAAAGAGCCAACTCCTAATGAGTATCTTTCAAACTGTATTTTCCATGATCTCATCATATGAATCTGCTACAGAAATATGGGACAAGCTATGTGAAATCTATGAAGGTGCTACAATGATCAAAGATACCAAAGGAGGAGCACTCATGCAAGACTACAAATTATTCAGATTCCAACCAGATCAAACTATATCTAATGGATTTAATAGATTTAATTTGACTACTAATGAACTTGCATTACTAGGTACAACTTTTGATGATAGTGAGCTTGTAAGAAAAATCTTGTGAATTTTGCTAAGGTCATGGGATGCAAAGATAAATGCAATTGAAGAAGCTTATGACTTCGACAAATTGATCCTGTGTCAACTCTGTGAAAAGCTTTATGTATATAAATCAAAACTATAGTATATGAATAATCAAGAGAAAGTCAAAAGGTCTATAGCATTCAAGGCTATTGAGTAAGATATTGAAACAAATAAAGAGTTAGACAGTGAGGAAGACAATAATGATCTGACTCTGCTGGTCCGAAAATTCTTAAAATTGATCAAGAAAAATGTTAAGCATTTTGAACACTCTAAGCATTTTGTTAGTAATCAATCAAAGTTTGGTATAGGAAAAGTATTCAAACAAAACAAAGAAAAGAAAGAGAAAGAGAGAGAAAAAGTTTGTTTCGAATGCAAGAAGCCAGGACATATCAAGTATGAATATCTTATGTCGACCAAAAATATGGAGAAATACAAGAAGAAATAGAAATATTTAATGGTAACCTAGAGTGATCTTGATGAATTAGATGGTGAGTTAGATCTTGAGTCAAATGCTAGATCAAACAATGAAGAAGAGACAAATCTTTGCTTCATGGTGTTATTTGAGATATCTTCTAAATCTAGGAGTGATATGCCTGATAACTTTAGAAAGTAAGTTAAACAACTCTTAAAAGCTTCATTCAAAGCAAATGAAAAGAATGAATCTTTGAAAAATGAAAAAGAAGCAGTATGTCATACTGATCAACTGTTGCTTGATGAAAATGATATTCTTAAAAATGACACAGAATTTTGACATATGGATCATAAAAGTTTGCAAAAAGCACAAGATATGTTGACAAATGAGAACAATACTTTAAAAAAAAAAAAGAAGGAAATTAAGGAGCTTAGAGTAAGAATTAATGATGTTTTTAAAAAATTTGAGTTCTATGTTTAGTAAGTTTTTTGAAAGTTGTGAAAAAGTACAAATGTTAATATCATCTCAAAGAATGAATACCTCAAAAAAACGATTAGGATATAACAAGGCTAAGTCCTCAAATCAAGTTAAGAAAAAGATCTTTGTAAATGGAAAAGAACCAATCACCAAAGATAATATTGATACAAGTAAGAAGGAAAATAAAAAATGATAATGTGAAAACAAGTAAACATTTTACTCAAAATGAAAAGAATGTTAGAAAGTATTTCAAACAAAACTACAAAAACAATTATGTAGGATGTCATAAAGGATATTACGGAGGCTATTTTAGATTGTATAGTTATCAACCAAGAATGGTAAGCTCATACCAATATCAAAGGAGACCATATCAATATCAGAGAAGATTGATAACATCTAACACTTATACATGTTACTCTTGTAATAAGTATGGTCATATAGAAAAATATTGTTATTACAAAAATAATAAGCTCAATGAACAATAAGTGAAAAATCAAAACATCACGACCTTGAATTATGATGGACCTAAGCTAGTATGGGTTCCTAAAAAGGTTTTATCGTTTCTTTTGTGAATGCAAGAACATGAAACAAAGCTAAAAGTATTGTGGTCCCTATATAGTGGGTGCTCACGACATATGTCGAGGATATTTCACTACTCACAAACTTAGAATGGAAAAATGGACGTTATGTCAAGTTCGATGATGATAGTATAGGAAAAATTATAGCAATTGGTACTTTAGGCTTCCCCCTAGTAGAATTGAGAATGTCTCTTTGGTAAGAGGTCTAAAACATAGCCTCTTGAGTATTAGTTAGCTTAGGGGCAAATGATATAAAATGATTTTTGGAAAAGACAAAATAGAATCTTTTGATCAAAATGGAGAAAAACTATTTGAAGGTTTTCGGGAAAAAAAAAAACATTTATATGGTAGAACCAGTAAGAGTAGATATTAGAAGGTGTTTCTTGACAATAAATGATAACTATTTTGTTTGGCACAAAAATCTTAGGCATGTTAATTTCTCACAATTAGAAAAACTTTCAGAAAAAAAACTTGTTATTGGTTTACCAAAAATTTCTACTTTTAAAGATAGCAAATTTGAGATTTGTTTAAAAATAAAATGGTTTTAGTTTCTTATAGATCTAAAAATGCTATTTCTATAAAAAGACCTTTAGAACTTTTACATATTGACCTTTTTGGTCCAACATGAACCTTAAGTTTAGCTGGTAACAAATACGATTTAGTTGTAGTTAACAATTTTTCATGTTTTACGTAGGTTTTATTTCTTAAAAATAAGAGTGATACGGTTGATGTTTTTGAAAAAAAAAAATTCAAAACAAGTTCAAAATGAAAAAGGTTTTTCAACCGTAAGTTTAAGAACTGATTATGGTAAAGAATTTGAAAATAAAAGTTTTATTGAATTTTGTGAGAAAATAGCATAAAACATAATTTCTTTGCTTTATATACTCCACAATTAAATGGAGTTGTGGAAAGCAAAAATAGAGTTTTACAAGAAATGGCATGAAGTAGGGGTATTCATGGTTTGGTTCGGTTCAAGGGTCGAACCTAATCTAACCATATTTAAAACGATTCAGTTCAAACCCTTAATGAACCAAACCACTTTTAATGGTTCAGGGTTTTGAATCGAACTGCTTCACATGTGGTTCGGTTTGGTTCGGTTAAGTTCGAGCCACCTTTAAAAGATTTAATTCTAATAAATAATATTAATAGTCATTTGAGTTCGCAAGGGGAAAGAAAAAAAAGATGCTTAGATTGAGAAACGTTGTACAAAAATTAAATAGTCATAGATCCAATATAACAACAACTGTTAAACTCATACTAGTATTTTTTTAATTTCACAAATATTCTAGTAGCCATATCTCTCAAATATGTTTCACTTACATCCATTTTATTTATCAATACTTAGAATGCCCTAAAAATGGATGGAAAGTACAATTAGTACCAGGATATTTTGTTCTATATAATCCACAAGTGATATTATAGAAAAGCTTTAAGAACTTGGTTATTTTTTCAATCCTACCCCACTTTTATAAAGAACGACAATTGTTGTAATTTGAATCACTCAACTCTAAGTGGAAAAAAAAATTACTTTTATAATAAATTAAATCTCAAGCATATAATATGTGGAATTTTATGAAGTTTAACATGTTATCTCAAACCTTTATCTTAAACTAAAAACAACCAGCTTAAATATTCAATAAACTTTACATTTCGTGTTTCAAATACTTTCATATAGCGTCTAATATCTTTGAACTTTTTTGAACAATCAAATTGAGGACAAAATAAAAAGAAAAATCACAACATCTAACATGAAAATAATCACCTGAAACGAAAAGCCCATTCCATACATTTGGTAAAACTTCGATAAACTCACAAAGAGACAATTGATTAAAACAATATCCAAAGTTGCCATCTTGTTATTATGAATTAATTAAAAAACTTGCTTAAACCTACTACACACATATGTATAGAACATGTTAGTTATCAATAAAATCATATTATGAGGTGTTATGTTGTGTCTGGATCACAAGTTGGGTGAAATTTTTCTTTAGTTTTTATATTTTACTTACCGTCACAAGGGGGAGTGGATTCCAATGGGTAAAAAAAAGTTGCCAAGCTAGTCGCGTACTGTTTCTTGACAAAATAAATCCTTTGCCATTAAACAACAATTTGCGTAATGTCAGCACAACCCTCAAAAATGGACGACAACATCACCGAGAACAGCAGCAGCAGCAGCAACAAAAGCAGAGTGCTGATAATTGGTGTGACAGGAAACCTGGGCTACGAATTAGCACAATGGAGTCTCAAGTTGTCTTACCCAACATTCGCTCTCGTACGTCACTCTGCTTTCGACGACCCAAACAAGCTCCCCAAGCTCAATTCACTCTCTCAACACGGCATTACACTCCTCAGGGTAACCTTTTTCCTTTTTTTATTTCGCTTTGTTGCTTAACTTTACGCTCAATCTAATTGTAGTGCGATTTTTTTATTGACTTCTTATTTTCTAGGGTTCATTGGAAGATGAAGGGAGTCTTATTGAAGCGGTGAAAAGAGTAGATATTGTGATTTGTGCTGTTTCATCTAGACAGGTTTTGGAACAGAAATTGCTTGTTCAAGTTATTAAGAAACTTGGGTCCATTAAGGTTGGCTTTCCTCTTACTATAATTTTGTCTCTTTACTCCTGTTCATTTGATGTTTTTTGCCTTTAAATTGTTGTACCTTTTTGTTGAGGAAAAAGCTTTGGCATTGTTCTTGTTCCTTTTAAAATTTTAGGATTGCAAGAGTCAGCTTTAAAGAATTTAAAGGTTCATTTTGTGTTAAAAAAAAAAAAAAAAAAAAAAACATGTTGTGTTTTGTCTTCCTAGAGTTCTGGAGATATATGGATTCTTGCTTCTATGTTTATAATCTAGTCATGTTCCTCTGACTAATGCTGGTCGGATTGAATTAACTAACAAAACTATAGTGATTTATATAAGAGTCCCCATTATTGAGTGCTCGGGGCATTTGTTAATGGCCCAGAAAAGAACTTTTCATATTTTCTTTTAAAGATCGGTTAGGCATTATGGAAATAAAGCAAATGCATGTCCAGGAGAAATTTTTTTTTTTTAATTTTTAATTTTTTTCCTCTTCTCAAGTACCTTAGCGTCAGCCATTCGTTTGCATTTTCGTTTGTATAGCTCTTAACCTTTCTGGGGCAAGCAAGAGGTCATAACATAACATGCCCATAAGCTACTTCAAAAATTTCTTAGAAGCGATTTAAGGAAGATCCAAAGGTTGGGGTTTAAGCCATGGTACCATTAGAGTGCTATTTGGAGTAGTTTTGCATAAAAATCTTTCAGTGCAATGACTAGTATAAGAATGACATCAGTGGAAGTGCTAAAGTCGAGGTTTCCCTCATTAGCATCTAAAGGTTTGTTATTTAGATTTTACTGCTTGATGTTTTAAAAATTTGAAACCAGCCTGCTACTTCATACATTGGAACTGAAAAGTATCAAAGAGAAAAGTTTAGAAATTTAAATGGAAAATGCAAGGATCCTACTTTAGGAATTGGCTAGCTTAAGTACCAGTCAGTTGTCAACAGGGATTAGTCTATTAACTTCCCTTTCTTTCCTGATTGAAGTTTGAACCTGTTATATTAACTCCAAAAGGTAGACATATAATTAGCAAGGTATAAGAGATCAGAGGATTTGCTTGTGTAGCATATGTTTAATTCCAAATGCTTAAATATTTTTCATTAATTATCCATAGATGCTACTGCAGAGATTTATCCCATCAGAATTTGGTCTTGACCCAGGTAAGGTTCACATATCTCACATGGACCACGGATTCTATTCCCGGAAAGCAGAAATTCGCAGTCTTGTGGAAGCTGAAGGCATTCCCCATACCTTTGTATCATGCAACTTCTTCACTAGTTACATGCTTCCGTCACTTATCCAGCCTGGACAAAAGACACCACCAAGGGACAAAGTCAAAATTTATGGAGATGGAAACACAAGAGGTTTGCTCTTGAAGCCCCTGCAATTTAGATTTAACAACAACGTGAGTCTATATAATGGGAGCACTTTATGCTTCTGCAGCTGTGTTTGTGAGGGAAACTGATGTTGCAGCTTTTACAATCAGCACATTGGAAGACCCAAGAACCTTGAATAAGGTGTTGTACTTAAGGCCACATGGAAATATGTATTCCATGAATGAGCTAGTTGATCTTTGGGAGAGCAAGATAGGGAAGAAGCTGCAGAGGACCTATGTGACAGAAGAAGAACTTCTGCTTCAAATTTCAGGTACCGAATATAGTGTATGAATTCGGTTGGTATGTTTTGTCATGATGCATGCAAAGAAGATAGCAAACACATACCAGAAAATCACTCCTGAATGAAAAATATATGGATAACACACATGCCATTTGGGTTTGCTAATGCAATGACTAATGAGAAGACAGGAAACTAACTCATTGGTGTCAAATTGTACTTGATACCAAGCATGAGTTTATTGCCCGATGTGCCATCAAGATTCCCATAGCCTGAGTCTATTCATTTGCACTTTGATGCAATGCATCTTGGGTTTCTTTTAAATATTTTGCTCCGTCGATTAGTTTTAATTTCTCTTTTTGTTTTATATATGGAGTTCTGTTCTAAGTCAATATGTTCTAATACCTATGATGCAGAAACTCCCTACCCAAACAACATGATGATGGTTTTCATGTACTCCGCATTCATAAAAGGAGACAGCACATACTTTGGCATTGAATCTTCTGGGGGTGTGGAGGGGACACGGCTCTATCCCCAATTGAAATACACTTCAATTAGTGAGTATCTGGACACCCTAGTGTGATACTTACAGCTCTGCTTTGCTTCTCATATCGGCCTCTTTTTATTACTATTTGGGAAGTTAGTGATATGGTTTAAGTGAACAGTGGAAGTTTCAAGTTGGAAGAAAGAAAATGAGTTTGAGCTGGCAAGTTACCTAGGTTCTTTTTCCATCCTTTGAAATCAAAAGGAGTTTTGGGGGTGTTTTGGTGTGGCATTATGTTTTCCCTTGTTTTTCAGTGTATGTTGCAATTGAATGCTTATAATAAAACCGAAGAACTGTGCATTATTTATTTATTTTTATTCAAATCTATTTATATAATTTGGTTGGTTATATATATATTGTAAAAAACTAATTGTTACCTCGCTCGTTAATTGTTAATTGTTTTAAGGGACGCGTTTCGCGGACAGTGGCCAGTGTACATGCCTTAACAGGTCTATACGTAGGCTACATATTGTAGCGTAAAGTCCATCTCATGATGTTATCTTATAATTATATATATTACAACGCGGTATATATATGTGTGTACTATTATGTATAATCTTCACTAACACTAATGTGGAATTTTGGTACTTCAACTTTATCCGAAAATTCAATTAAATATATAAACTTTTGAAAATTCAATTTTGATAAATAAGCAAACTTTTCGTGATATTTTTTGTAACTTGGTTAACGATGTTAACTTTATTATTGATGTTGATGTACAAGCAAATCACATTATGACATGTGTCATTTGACGTGGCACGTTTTATTTTTTATCTTATTTTCATTCTAACATGAAAAAATAAATATAAAAAAATTCCCATGTTATAATGAAAATAAAATAAAAAATAAAAAATGAAAATGTGTCTCGTCGGATGATATGTGTCATGATATAATTGGTTTGTATGTCTGTGTTAGCAATAGAATTAATACCGTTAATTAAGATATCAGAAATAATCACGAAAAGTTCGTTTAGATATCAAATTTAAACTTAATCAAAATTATACTTTTGAAAAGGTACGTTGATTAACCCTATTATTTATTGTTGGGCCTGCAGTGCATAATAGTCCAAGATTTAATTTATTTTTATTATTTATGAATTTCTTTTTATAATCCATAAAAGAGCGTCTAATGTGCAAGCTATAAAACACACTTTCCCAATTCCCATCGCTGGATGCTCAGAGCACCTTTATTAAAAACATCCTTTGGCTAACCTTTTCTTCATCATCTTTTGGTTAACCTTTTCATCGTCATCGCCGCACCATCATCATCATTATTGACAAACCAGATCCATATTAGAGAAATAAAATCCACATGCTTATCTGTTCATTTTGCATCTCAAAGGTAGAATATAACGATTCTCTCAACTATTTTGGTATAAATAGCTAAACTTGGAAACGAGTTAAATCAACCAAGTCTGCTGCACCGCAAAAACAGAATCCCACTCTTGCCATGTAGACATGAGCATGGTCTTGGAATCGAATCGAATCGAAATCGAAACAGCTAGTTCCAGATCTTAAAATTATTTCTCATGGTTTCGGTCCTGTTTTTGGTTTCAGTCTTTTTTTTTCAAATAAAAATAATAATAAATTTTAGCTTTTAATAAAATAAATTTTAAACTCAAAATACTTATTGCATCTTAAAGTGTTAAATTATTTAACTAAATTTTTTTAAATTTGTCTAGAATCACATTTATTTATATACAAACACATCAAATATCAATTGTGGTTTGTAATATGAGATTGCAAAATACTCTACAGAATAAAAAAAAATTACAATGCAAAAATAATTTCATATTATTAAGGAAATGAATTTTTCTATTAGAAAAAGTTCATTTAAACTAATTATATATGATTTCAAGTTATGTTATTTGTGTTGTTGATAATAACATATTAAATACTGTGAATAAGTAATAAATTTTATTATTTATATGAAATAATTTAAATATTAATAATTATATATTTAATATTATTTTTTATTTTTTTCAATGGAATTGGGTAAAACTACTGGTTCCACCAGTTTTAAGCTAAAGAACTGCATAGGAGCCATGAAACCGACGATTCCATAATCGGTTATAGAACCAGCCAATCGATTTGGTTTCGATTCTAGAATCGCCGGTAATGATTGTGGTTCGGTTTCTAGTTCCGAATCGAACCATACTTATCTTTATTATCATACAGTGCTCTACGCGCTCGCACACACAATCTAGCTTTTAGGTAGATATTATAAATGATATCTAAAATTTGCTAAAATATATAGTTAGGTACTTGAATTTTGAAATTGATCTGTTTAGTATCTGACTTTGAAATTAATCGGTTTAATGCCTAAAAAAACTTTTTATATACACCAACGGTACATTCATTACATTGATTAATAATGTCATATAGGATGATGGTGTTACTTTTGATGGAGGTACTATTAGCGTACATAAAAAATTTCTTTCAGGTATTAAATCGATCAATTTCAAAGTTAAAGTATTTAATTGTATATTTTGCTAAAATCCAGGCATCGTTTGTGCTATTAACCCTTTAATTTATATATATATACATGTATATCAAGTTATTAGTTCAATTTGATTCAATCAATCGCTCAAATTATGAACCAAATAACTTTTGTTGAACTACGAATCAACTTAGTTAAAAAAAATATTGGTTTGATTTCTACAATTCAAACTTTTTTCATTTCTTCTTTTCATAGCTCTACAAATGTCAATATAGCATACCATCACAAACAGTAACTAGAAGCTATGGTTTTAAAATGCATACTCAAGTTATGTTTTAGGCCTGCAACTATCTAGCTTCTTCCCATTGTCATGCTTTTCTACTAAAGCGGCATGGGTCCCTCTAAAAGTTTTCTAACTTGCTTGCAATTGCTTAAACCTAATACATGTTTTAGATGGGGTTAAACATAGATTAGTGGTTGATATGGTATAAATTTACCTACATGATGACGGTACCACTTTAATGCAACACTACTATTAAATCTGCCTCTTCCAACGCCTAAGGACATAAGAGGATACCATGAGAGGGGTCAACCACACTTGAATAAAGGCTTCCGCCTAAGCTTGTTTTCTCAAGCAAAGTGATCACCTAAATGCTAGACTCATCCAATTAATTTTAACCTTACAATAGATACATGAGAATTTAGAATCTAGTGGTAGCCTTTGAGTGGAGCTCTCCCTCTTAGAAAAACCTTTAACCTAATAGAAGGAACCTCATCATAGCTTTAAAATTGCAAGACGGGCCACACCTCTAATAGTTAGCCCTTGTTTAGACTTTCCAAAGTAAAAGGAACTTTCACCACTTAAACCACTTCCCTCACAACTAGAATAATACTAGTCATAACAAGGATAGCTAAATCATCTTCATTTGGCTCAAAGCTTTAGAACCAATCGATGCCATCTTAAGCTGATTTAATAGAAAATTGAATCGAACCTCTAAACCATTTATATGCAATTTGAACTACACCCAGATATAAAGCATAATAACAACAACAAATAACTAAAAAAAAAAAAAAAAATCAAATACCATAGTTTAAGCATTGGGCTAAAGCGACCCAATTCTTCGCTGGTTCATTCCTAATCCAACCTAACTAAACTTAAAAAGGAAAAGCCAATTGAGTTTGACCATGCATCTTTATAATAATAACAATAATATACGCATAAATACCCTTATCTCCTAAATTTAAAAGGGCTCATCATTTCTTAGCTCGAAACCTTAATTAGGTTTTTCTCTAATTTGGTAATATAGCAAAACTTAAATGGATTTGAATAAAACCCATAGAACTAAATAGGATAAACTCTATTGGGCCTACTTTTTAAGTCATAAGTAGGCTTAGTAATCCATGGCCCATGCCTTATATGAGGATTCATAGCCTAATGGGTTTTATGCCTTAGCCCATTAAAAGATAATATAGGAAATAAGGTTAACTAAATGAACTATATCTAACCACTAATGCTTAGTTATTTCTTTAAATGGATATTACTTGATCATACACCTTGAACTTATTTCATGAGAGATTTGTTATACATGGAATGTAGTGGCATGCCTATTACTTGCTAGTAGGGCTGTAGACAAGCCAAGCTATTCATAACTTATTTGAGCTCAGCTTATCTTAAGCTTGCGACTTAAGTTCAATTAGTGTACAAGTTAAGCTCAAACTTCAATTTAGACTCGTGAGCCGACTTGTGAATAGGCTCATTTGGGCTCATTAATAGATTCGTGAACAAGTTTACTAATAGATTTGTAAGTTTTAAATAGGATATATTATATATTAATGTATATAATGAAAATAACAAATATCGATTTTTATTTAATATATGTAAATTTAGTAGCTCTTATATATTATTTTTAGGTTTGAAAAAAAAAATGGAAAACAAGCTATCTAAGTCAAGGTTGAGGTTGAATATATGGCTTGATAAAGGCTTAGTTAGGTTGGATAACAAGTTTGGCTCAAGTCGAGCTTGATTTGTAAATGAATGAAGTTCAAGCATGAGATAAAGCTTGATTAGTTAAATGAGTTGAGCTTGAGCCTAGATATCAGGCTTAATAAAAAGGATCGGCTCAAAATGGATAGTTTTTAAACAAGCTAAACCTGTAGTTGTATTTTGGTGTGTGTGGTTTGAAAAGAGCCACAAAGTTTTAAAAATTTATAAATGCTAACGGTTCCAATTCAATTTTGATCACCACCAATTTAAGCCAATGCACCTATTGATAGCATAGAAACATTAGGTCGTATTCCAAGGGATTGTTAGCACCTACCCTACTTACACTAGTTCATTATCAAGCCTAAGAAAACTCAGGTGTTCATGACATAATATTCACAAGCTAATTAAGATATTTACATATCTAACCTACCATGTACATGCTTCCAGATCAATTCAATAAAGATAGATTCAATTACGCAAAGGAATAGCTTATATTTTGTTTCACTAAGCGCTTATAATGTGATTTAAGAAATAAACTCAGTGAGTTCTTTCTTGAATATACTTATACTATCAAATTCACAAATTTATATGAATTCCTTTCTTGAGTGCCATTAATGTCTAAACCTAGGTCAAGAAACTAAAATCTTTTCTTAAGCCATTAACAATATGGACCCACATTAAGAACAAAAACCCTTTGATTAAAAACCTTGTTTCATGAATAATTAATCAAGTGACAAGGATTTCACCACTCTATCTCTAGATGTTATAAGCGATCTTCGTTAATAGCTTAGATATATTCAAAAGAATAATTTCCCAATCTATTCAATTGAAATCTAACATGAGTACATATGGTGCGCACATATAAACCCAAGAAAGTGCAACCCAAGCTTTTAACTACAAGTGCTCAATAATATTCAATAAATACACTAATGGAGTAACATGAATCAAGTCTTTGCTCCACAAAATCTAAGGTCAACAAGTTGTTTCTCCATGTTATTAATCAAATTAAGCACAACATCAGAAGAATAACAAGAATTGAAGATAGAAAACACCTATGAGCACATAAATCTTTGAATAATGAATTTGGATTAGCTCAAGAATTGATCTAAAGAAGCTTGAACTCTAGCAGAGTATTTTATTTCTCACTAGAATTCTCTCTCTAATTAGTTATAAAAAATATTCCTTCTCTCATTATGTACGCCTATTTATTGATGTCAAACATGGTAATAATGAAGATTTTATTATTGACATGTTAGATTCAATATAACAAACTTTGTGAAAAATTTTGTGCGTGACAGGGGTCAATTCGTGAGTGGAATCGTAGGCACGACTAAGGTCACAGTTGGCTCTAAGTGCAAAGTCAACTTTACTCACGCTTCTTCATAGTTTTACTAATGGGGGTCAATTGCAAGCGTAATCTCCACCGTGATTAACTTTGTGCCCAATTCTTCGTGTTCCCCTCAGTTTACAATCATAAGTACAGTTGAATGTCTTCATTATAGTAACCATGGTCAGCGATCATGAGTGCAATTTTTGCTAGGATTTCATGTTCTTGTTGTTTTTGCTCTATTTCTTCATCAAATCACTTCAGCTCTTTCTTTTAAGCACAAAGGAGCTGAAAACAACAATTTAAGCAACAAAAGCACAGTTTATGGGAAATTTATTAAATATTCAACTAAAATGAGCATAAATCCCTATGAATTGAATAGAGCAAACATATCTTATTAGCCTGAGCTTTCAAAAGCTCATTGGCTCAACCAAGGTTTGGGTTGTTTGTATCCTTACTTAGTAAGTAAGTATAATAACTTGACTATACATAAAATTGGCTAAATGTGTATTACGTTTGTTAGGGCATTTAAAGGTAGAGTATGACACCATTTGTTGGGTTCTCAAACCCTAACATGTAGTTAGGCACTTAGGCTACAGATGATGGCTCGATGGATAACTAAAAAGGGGAAAGGTATTGGCGTAACAAGTGCTCAAATAGAGAGAAATTGTACTAGGCATAATTTAGGGGTTATGGATTTGGCAAAGTACATGGTAAAGATGGATAGTGACAACTGGTGCCTGCCTAACAAATTTGAACCTTAGATGAGACTATTCTATTAGCTTTCAAATGGTGAGAGACCAACTATTCCTGTTAACTATCACTACTGATATTGTGGCATTAAACTTCATTGTCCCTTTTCATGTTTCCTAAATTCATGAGTACTATCGTGCTACTTGTCACACTTAAAGTAATTAACCAATATGGTGTTTACTACATTAGAATAGGATTATATGTGAAAGTTATGCGTATTTATATATTTACACAATGGACTTTGACTCATTTTCTTTATATTCCAGGTGATAATAATCCTACTTTTGATCATTGAGGGCGTAGGCCTCCCAAAAGGTAACGGAGGTATGAAAAGGTTTCCTCGGGCCGAACGGAGATTGGGCCTCAAGTGCAAAAGCAAAAGGGAGCTTGACTACAAGACCCACTCATCGAGTAAGGACGGAAGTCGGCCTTAGTGATCCAATGATGCCAAGTGGAAGCACCATCGCTCAATAGATAAAGTTACTCTAGGGATAACATGCTGATCTTTCCCAAGAACTCACATCAATGGGAAGGTTTGGTACCTCGATGCCAGCTCTTCGCCACCTTGGGCTATAGTATGTTCCAAGGGTTGGGCTATTCACCCATTAAAGCGGTACATGACAACCATACATATGAATATGATTACAAGTTTTGCGATGTTAAGGATTATATAGGCTAATAGATTCCTAGCTAGACTTTTTAGAGTTTATTTATGTATGGCCACCGAGATAATTCACTGTAGAGGTTTTCTAATGAGAGAGATTATATTTGATATTCTTATATTAATACTTAGATAAAGTTTCGTTCTTTTTTTTTCCTTTTCTTTTTTTTCTCTCTCATATTTTAATTTGATTACTACTTATAATACTCTTACAACTCGTTCATTTAGCTATAATAGAATAAGGTTGTAATGAATTGATATTGCGGAGTAATGGAGCAAAGCTATAATAAAATCTAAGTACATATTACGTTGTTCACTTCATTGTAATTGAATTGTCATTATCCTAATATTTTTTTTTTTTTTGCCAAGTGTCATTACACTTAGATGTATTTAAATGATGAATGAACCATGAATAAGAAATAGAATGACCAAAATAACATAACACTCTATCCATAAATGAAAAAAAAAAAGGAACAACCTTTTTCATCAAATCTAAACATTAACCTTAAGTCAAAATCATATTGATTTCTCTGCAAAATATATATATATGTATATATATTTTTCCCAAAAAAAAAATTATTTCCCAAAAATTTTCTAATGTCATTTGTTAATTTTAGTAGAGGTAATTTAAGAATGGAAGGAACATAATATTTGTTGAATTATAATTTAGAGGTCAAACTAATGGATAACTATTTAGTGTTTTTGATAATAGCAATTCATTATTAAATAGCCATTAGTGGTCTTAAAATGTAAGTGAATATCATTCATAAAGAATAAGGTTGTAATTGAACAGCAATTACAGTCAAGTGGATGAACAGTTATGGTTTTATTGCCTTAGATACTACATATTCTTTTATGAATACACACATATCTACACAAATAATGTAGTTTATTAGTATACATCATCTGTATAGTTTCATCAAACGATTTAAAAGGAAGTGAAAAATCAGCTTTCAAACCTAATATAGGGATATCATATATCAAAATTCGATAAAAAACACACTTAGTGATTCCAACCTTATGTACACTACTTACGCAAGCTAATTGGCGAACAACGGGGCAAGACAAGGATGAAATTTGGAATTAGCTTTCCTTATGAGAAACTAGCGAGCCTTATTGGAAGAGATAGTAAATGACCACCTTGGAAGGTTTTAATAAATAATGATCTATATTGCGTAGGTTATTTATATGAATAATGTAGGTTTTAAATAGTATGGCGTTCCTTGAGTTCGTAAGATATCTTAGTTAACACAAGCGCTATAGAGAAAGGTGCCAAACTAGGCTCTACTCATTTAATATAAAATTGCTTTACATATGTACCAGGATTAGACTATGTTTTCACTAAAAGTACATTTACAATACTTAAAATAAAAATTGGATATTGTAACCAAAAACTTAAAATATACATTTCTTTTTTTACTAGACATTTTTGTAAAATGTTTTGGGGTATGCCAATTTGCCTTCTAAACTTTTAATTAGGTGGAGATGACCCAAAAAATTTTAAAGTGTGGTTTCACCTCTAAAAATTTTCTAAGATGTATAGACAACCTACCAACCATCACTAAAGCTCCAAATGTTATGTGATTTTTCTTTTCATTTTATTTTAGTTTTTATATTTCATTTTGATTGTTTTGTGGAAGTAAAACTAGACTTGAGAAGTTTAGATGTTTATCTGTACGTGATTATTAATTGTTGGGGTATTTACGATTTGCTCTAACAGTTTTTTAATTCATCCGTGATCCACCTTTTGTAGTTGATCACAAATAACATTATAGTAATCTTTCAGATGTTGTATTCGGAGAAAATAAATATTAAATAAAACCTAACCTCAAGATGCTATAACAAATTATAGCTTTTAATATTTCAAAATAAGAATCAACAAATTTTAGTGGTTGGTGGTCAAGAGCAATGGTAAGTGGAAGTTGTTGATGGTAAAAAAAAAAAAAAAAAAACTATTATTTACCGTAAGAAATAAGGAATCATTTTCTTCTTTTACTCGGTGAAAATTTTCCTTGTCTTTGCATTAACACCTTTTCCCTCTAGTTGATGAACAACGCCATTAGCGATTGACTAGAAGAACCATTAAAAAAGTCCTTCATTAATTGCAGGATTTTAAAATTATCTTGTGTTTCCGTCCATAAATCATGATAACAACATTAGAATTTGGACTCGAATATTTTCCTGGGAATTAAGGAACTATAAGTCAATAATCAACTATCAAAATTATCATTCGGCCCGACGATATAATCTGTAAGGAAAGCTTAAGACAAAGCTAAAGATCATAGATGATGGTCATAACAAATGCACTTATTAGAAAACCTAGAGAAGAAAGAAAATTTTACATTTTTTCTAATATGGTTAACGTCCTTTATCTTCCCCTTCAAAGGACATAAAAAGTAATTTAAGTATTCTATATTTTTAAGTGCAATCAACAAAATTATGTTTAAAACTTGTTAACGTACTACCAACGACAAAATTCCATTAAAAGAAAATGTGAAAAAATAGTCGATTAATGTTAGATTGAGAAATTATGTGCACATATCTAAGCAGGAAGTTTTGGACCGCACATGATATAGTACGGTAAATTTTTTTTGACACACTCTCAATAAAAAGTGTTAGATGTTGTTGAAGAGACGTGGTGTTTTAATTAGAGTATGAAGTTGGAAAAAAGAAAAAAAAATGCCGGTAAGAAGCAACAAGTTCTTACATAATTTAACAGGAAGTGATGAATTCATTCTTCAACATGCATCAAGTACATCAAGACGTTAGATGCTTGTCGATCCATAAATGTCTGCGATAAGACCCAAAATCTTGGGCCATGATACTACTAATAATTAATTATTATAGTCGAGATCCTTCGTTATCAAAGTATAGGGCGGGAAAAAAAAAAAAAAAAACAAAGAAAGAAAGGAAAGCACATGAAACGTTATATCATGAAGACCTACTAGTTAGGTAGAATCTAAACTGCTAAGCCAGTAATCCTAGGATTCTAGTCTCGGACTTTCTTATCCAGTTGGGAAGAAAAGAGAGCATGAAGATGCTGAAGAAGCAGTTGTCTGGTGGTGTGGTCTTTGTCGAAAGCTGTCCAAAGACATTTTTGGTGGGGATACTGCTATGGTCACTGAAGACGCCGACTGAGTTCCTGAGTCATCAGCTGGAGATTCTGCATATATATTTATCAAAAACACAATAATAATTCAATCACATCAACCATACAAATCGAAACAAACCAAAGACACAAGTAAACAACAAAAACTTATGATCAGATTTTAGGAATCTCCAAGTACTGTACTCATTGTGATTCCGGATAATAGATAATTTATGATGAGATATTTAAGATCATATTTTAATAATGAATTACTTAGCAAGTTACTTAACAGGCGGCATCAACTCTTAAGCAACCTATTAAAGCTAAAGAAATCACTTTATTGGTTAATCAACCCATAAACAAATTACTTAGTATATGTTCCCGTGCTAAACAGCTCTAATAAAGTTGCTCTAAGTAAACAATCAACTTATGATAAGTTTAATGAACCCACTGTCGGTTGAAGCTTGCTATAATATATACACTTCTATAGTTTTTTTTTTTTTTTTTCTCATACTAATTTATCATATAGAAATCAAAATAATGGTTAATTATTTCAAACTATGAATTATATTTGTTGTATTTAAAGCTCGTTATTAAGAAAGATAAGAGTAAAGAGACAAAATGCAGCAACATTAGAGAAGGAAGAAGAGATTCTTGCGAAATAATGAATATTCTCATAGGTTAAAAATGATATAAAGTTGCCTTTTTCCAAATAATTTCCTAATTTTTAAACTAATATATTTAAGATTTGGATTTTCTAAAATTACTTTATTTAAGTATTTCTAAACGTAGCATGCATACTGCCACATGTAACAGATAATCGCATTTTTATCTACAGAATCTAACAATCTTAATCGTTAATTTACAAAAATATAGCAGAAAGTTATTTTATAGGAGCCATTTTCTTATATTTAGCATATACAGCTAAATGTAAGGAAGTTTTTTTTTTTTTTTTCCCTAACAACATTAAACATAAGATAGATTACTTTAAGTTGATGAAGGTTATGCTCTTGTTTATTTACAATCACCTAATAACAAGATAATAATTAAAAATAAATTCCTATGACAATGACTTATACATATATATATACACTTTTAATATATTATATGTCCTTTTTCCAAACTGCTTTTCCAAATTCCTCCCTTCGTGCATGTTATGATCAATTAATAAGTGGAAAAAAAAAGGGCATTAAACTTGATTAATTAATTAATAAACTTACTTGATAAGTTATAGCTAGATGTTAAATTATTTATTGCATTTTCCGGCTGTGACTTGATCTGGATCTCCTGATGTGGTTGATGAGATTTCCGGCGACGGCGATTGTGGTCAGCTAATCTCTTCCGGCAGCTGCGTTTTCCGTTGTCAAACTCCGACAGAAGATGAAACCTGCTCAAAAATTTGTAAATTTCAGGCACATTTAATTTCGAATCACTATATATATATGTATATTATAAATATTTATTAACCAAAGACCATTGATAACAAAAAGATAAAAATAATAATATTAACAAATGAACATGAAATCTCTGAATGATTGTGATTCTTTATTCCCAGCAGAGGTAGCTGAGTTTTCGATTCAAAACCAATTAATTTCATCGTTACCAAATTAAGTAATTAAGAACACAGCTGGACTATAAGAAGCTGCTATAAAAAGCAAAACAAACAGTACGAGAAACCTATTGACCAAAAAAAAGCACTGTACGGGGACCCAAATTGTTGGAACATTTACGGACGTAAATGCCCTCGGGATCAACCCCAACGTACTCCCAACCAATCATTTATCCTCTCAAAAGGGCACTCTGGTCAATTCATACATACTATCCTTCACCTCCGATTGGTCACACCACTCATGATCATGGCTGTCCTGTCCATAATTTTGCTTTGCGTTTACTGAGTCATCGTCAGTCGGTCGCAGAGATATAGTTAGGAGCAGAAGAAGGTGATCAAATTAAATAAAAGTAGGTAATGATATAAAATGCTAATTAAAAATTTTAACATTACCTCACCGGTTACATTCATATATAATGTGTTTATACATCATGAATAACTAGCATTAATATAATAATACAATAATAATTACCTGCTACACTGCTGGCAGAATCGCTGAGTCAACCCGGCAGCAATGACAGCAGCAGCTTTGGAGTGAAACTCACAGACCTTGTGCCTCCGGTGGTAGTGTTTGGCGTGGGTGAGATCAGCATTGCACCCTTCGCTTGACACCTTGGCACATTCATGTTCATGGAACCGGGATCAGCTCTGGACGACCTCCTGTACAGCCGGTTCACGAAATCATCCTCCGAGGAAGAGAAGTATGTCCTCCCACCTAAATTAAGGCCGAGGCGTCCCAGTTCTTCAGTCTTAGGGACTATTAGAAACCCGTGGTTGCTGCTGCTGCTGCTGCCGCAGCCACCGGCGCCCGCGAATGAGTCAAGGGAGTAAGAAGGATTATTAGGAGGATGATGCTGCGGATACGATGATGTTACACCGTACAAGCAGCCGCGAGGGTCAAACATAGAGTGCACATTCTGGGAATAATGCTGCTCATGGGATGGAGGAGCAGCAGCGAAGTGAGGGAAAGTGTTAGTAGGAGGGGAGGGGAAAATATGATGAGCATTGGCAGCCGTGGCGGTGAATTCGAAGGTGGAGTGGGTGTTTTGGTGATGTTGGTGAGGGGTGGTGATGGAGTAGTGCTGGAAGAGGTGGTGATGGGGGTCGGTGGTGGTATTGGTGGTGGTGGCTGTGGTGTCGTGTGTTGCTGCATCGTCGGTGGTGGTAAGAATTATTTGAGAAGGGTTGGTTCCCCATTCGTACTCCAGCATTACGTCTGTTGTTGTGTTTTTTTAAGATTACAAGGATCAGGTGGAAGAATTTCACTTCAACTCTGCAAGTACATAGAGAAAGAGAGATCAAATGCCGTGTGTGTTTGTGTGTAAATTTTCATATTCCAAACACATTAAAAATTTAAAAATAAATAAATAATAATGCATTTTAAAAAATTGAATGAACTTGAGTTACCCTCTTCATGAAGGACAGCAGCAGTAGCAGTAGTGTGTGTTAGTGTATGTTTTCATAGTACAAGAAAACCAAACTTAGGGGAAAAGGAGAATAGAGAGAGAGAGAAAGAGAGTAAATTGTTGGTGGCTTTCTTTTCTTTTGTTCCTCTCAAATACGATTTTATTTAAATCAATGCCTCTCTCTCTTTCTTTCTTTCTCTCTCTACTGAAATGGACAGAGGAAACTTCTTGCTTTAAAAGAGGCCTTTTTCTCTTTCTCTCTCTACCCTCAAATCAAATACGCACACATACATACACATACGCAGGTAGCTAGGGGGGACGTGAGAAGGAACTGACTTGTGTTGGGTGATTGGATTGGACAAAACTACTGCCTACTGGGGCTCTGTAATTAATGTAGCGAAACAAGATTACAAATTTACCCCTGTGATAGTTACATAATTGCTCCCAAAGTACCACTACAATCAAATTCCGTGAAAGAGCAGGAGAGAGAGAGAGAGAGAGGAGAGAGAGTGGGGAGATAGACTCCTTCCAATTCCTATTTCCTTGTCCGGCTTATCTAAACATATATATATATATATATATTATTATAGTTTTGTTATAAAAAAAAAAGAAAATAGGTGATTGCTAAAATTTATGATGTTTCAGATCAACATTGAACAGAAAGGTGGGTGTCCCAAGAACCGGGGTGGTTTGTGCTTTTCTTAAAACTCGATTTAATCAATCAGATGTCACAATGCCTACGCGGTATTTCCTACGTGGAAATTGACAGCTTATGGTAGCATGTTCTGTTTTGGTGACCTGATGTATTTTGAACAGAATATATAAAAAAGAAAAATTTAGATATTAAAATGGAAAATGCAATGCTTAGACACTTAGTGGTGCGACTAACCTTTTTAGTGTAAGTTGTTTCTCAGACCGGGATGTGAAATGAAAAGGAGAAAATTATCATCACTTATACAATTTGGAAGGAATGATTTAAATTGAAGGGTATTACTAAACATATATATTTTTATAATTTTATATAACTTTTAGCAACCTATCTCTTGTTTTTTTTGGCAATTGTCACTCCAACAATCCTCTTTTACTCTTGGTACCATTTTAATGTTAACAAGAAGGTGATATGAAATTGAGATAATACAATCCATTACTATAATGTCCTAAATTAAAAGCATTACAACTCCCCATGTGTCCTTATCTTGTTAAGAACACTCTAAAGCTATAATATACTAAATCCACCAGTTGTCAATTCAAATCATCAAAACTCTGATAAATGGATACTTTAAATCTCATGAACTATACAATCCAAAACTTCAAATCTTCTAAATCAAAGAAACCTAATAACAAGTTCCATAAAGTTTTAAAACACCAAATCTCCATATGTTCTCAATAACTATTCTTGCCTACTTTCATACCCAAAAATCTACTGATCCTTAGATGGGTAGTCTAATCCATTATCGCCATCCTCATAATCCACGAATATGTCGTATCTCGTCAAATCATAGATAATGGAATCTTCACTTGTACCTGGGAATATAACTATTGAGAGAAAAACGCTAGTACGTCAAACAAAAAACACATGCACATGATCATGCAAAACACAATTTCACATACAACTTAGATTCTAATGTAACAAGCACAAATTGTTATCTTTTCATTAGCCTGCAAACAACACAGTTTATGACCATTTGCAACTAGTCCTAAGCCTAGAGTAACTCATGACTCCGATTCGCAATTTTATATAAAATAGTTTATATATAACATATTGATGTTGGGTACTCCCGCCACATCATTGCATTCCGCCATACAAACCGAAACGACTCCTAATCTACCGGAATCATTTTCAAGTGTAACTCCACTAAGGACAACGACACACAAAGATCATCAGAGTGCCTCGTTATTGTCACACTCTACGTAGTCTTTACTAAGCAAAGCCATACACAATCAACACTCTTTACAATTTATATGTCGGATAGGATTTAGTCAAATTATTTTCTAATCCTACATGCACAAGCAGCAAACAAGGTAAGGTCATACCTAGATTTTCCTTCAATCCCAATCTATCCAATAGAAACTTCTAATTGAAAGGGAACCCTAATATTGCAATATTTCTGTTTAACAACATATGTCGAAATCAATTTCAATTGTAATAACAATATCAAACCCTAACCCTAATTCCATAAATCTAATCGAAGATCAACACAATTGTTATCCCATTTGCACTTCACAGAAACTTTTCACAAATTCTCCAAAATTCTTAACGAATCTCCACAAATTCCCTTCATAACACATACACACATATATACACTAACTTCTATGAGTAAAACAACTATGAAAGTTCGTAACTTTAAATCCACAGATGAAGAATGGATTCATACTTACCTAGATCTTGCAAATCTTGTTCGCAATAGAAACACTAATTCGTTCAGTCAATTCTCCCATCACAAATAATATACTATCGCTATAATCACGTTCCTATAATCTATCAATCTCAAAAACTATAAAACTTTGATAGAGATCTTATCTTTACTTTGATTTGAAACTGAAACTCTCAAAATCAGCTTTAAGGTTCCTATAGATTCCTGAATCTCCTTCATTCGTATACAAAACTAGAATTAGATTTATCTATCTAAGGAAAGGAAAGGAATTGAAAAAGACCAAGATTAGACCCACATACCTTGAGTTTGTCTGATAAAGAAGTGTAGGGAAATCGAAGGTCTAAGGATCTATTTATAGAGGCATATTGCTTAGGAAAAATGCTAGGTTCATGTCCAATTTAAGTAGCCTATGCCGGAGGCATTGAAGCCAGTGTACACTTTGTCAAAATCCATTCTTAATCAAGTCTTTACCATGTAAACACAATACAATTATATTTAAACTTTGACTATAAAACCTTCTTATTTAATATCCTTTGACACTTCCCTTCTTAATAATTCTTTTATATACTTTAGGGTTGACCATAAAATCCTCTTATTTTATATCAAATGACACATTTACCCTTCTTTATAATTTATTTATCTTTATATTACAATTACCCAGTTAACCGAAGCATCATAAAAGTTAATTTGAACTAAGACTCCTCTTAGTCTACTCTATCATAGGTTTTCTTCATACCAAGTTACAGACCATAATATTTTGTGCCACTAGAGTGCTTGGTCCTTGGGTAATGGAATAACTCATGGGCAACAATATTATTATCATGTATGAAATGACCCCTAACAGATGCACCTTGGGGCTCAAAGATTGACTTATTTAGAAAAAGGTGTACAATAGTTAACTAAGACTATGGAGATGATTTTGTATATAAAATACTATACACCAATAGGACAAAAGTGTCCAACCTCCTACGGATAGTGGATTCAAGGAATTAGCACTATTTCATTAGAATTAAGAGAGGGAGGGAGGGTACTTGTGCTAAAGAAAGAGAGTATTGTATCCACAATGCCGTTACTCACAACAACCAATTTTGCTAATGGAAGATAGCCGAATAGCCATTAGGGCCTAGTACTTTTAGTG
The DNA here is from genome assembly GCA_024138025.1 of Combretum micranthum. Taxonomy (NCBI): domain Eukaryota; kingdom Viridiplantae; phylum Streptophyta; class Magnoliopsida; order Myrtales; family Combretaceae; genus Combretum; species Combretum micranthum. The sequence continues at coordinate 57,476 of JAMXBD010003423.1, read as the reverse complement.
CCCCAGATCAGTGTGTGACAACCTTACTTTCTTTTAGAGAACGAGCTTCCCTAAAGCTTCGTTCATCTCTCCACTTAATAATGAGGGAACAAACCCCAAAACATTGTCTAAATCTCATCCTCTATTTGATAATAAGATATATCTATAGAATCTTTGAAAGGTGATCATGATGGTCTCTTCATCATTAATCCATCGACCTTCCTTATCATTTAATCTAAAAATTTTGTGTCTCTTTCTATTGTAAGGGTAGATTGATGAAAAAAAAATTTGTTCCTATCACCTTTCCTTAACCAGCTAACTTTATATCGTTGTCTCCAATACAATTCCTCCCTTTTTCCAAAATTGGTTAAGTCGATTGAGTAGCAATTTTTCCATTTCAGTCCATATGAGTTCTTTTTTTTTTTTAATAGTTCCCATTTGATTTCTTCTTATTTCCTGAGAATTGTTGGGGAAGGCATCCTTATTCCACACTTTCAACTTGATATTGCATTTTTTTCTTTTTTAGCTTGAATCTAAGAAAAAATGGATGTTTTCTTAGAGGATGTTCACTTATAACCCCTTTACAACTTTCAATGGTTGTCCACATATTTTCAAATTTGAATACTCTCTTACTTTTCTTGTCTGTGAAGAGTAACTCTACCACAAGGGCAACATGATTAAAACCAACCATTCCACTATGTATCGCTTGGAAGTAGGCATGGTAAATGGGTCGTGCCATGTTATCTGCGTGTTAAATTTTATATACTTTGCATACCTCTTGCTTTAACATGCTCGACCCATTTGTGTGTACATATCTCGAGTGTCGTGCTTCGTGTGCTTTTTTTTTTGCGTGTTAAGCCATGCCAGCCCATTTATTTATGTGCTATGTCGCATGCCTTCACGTGCCATGTTGTGTGCCTTTAATTGAGTTTGATTTCACACAATTTATATGGTTTTTGGTTTATTCGTTTTTCTAACTTGCATTTTTTTTCCAATAGGTTATTAGTTTCTCGAAATTTTGACTATGGAAATTACTCAAATAAGTTGGTCTACTGTAGGAGCAAGACTAGAGAATAACATGCACACTTAAAAGAGGTCCTTAAGACATTTCTTGGCACAATGCAACATTTGTTTAGTTGCTACATCCATACCAGCAACTGTATACTTCCCAATCTAATTGACATATCATATGTGCTAAGTAACTACTGTCGCAATCTTGATCTAGTTGCTACTATGTTTGCAATGGTAGGTAAAATATGAGAGTATTTTGTCCCACTTCCCTTACTCTTTCATGTTGCAATGATGCTAGATCAACGATATAGGTTCCATGCAACTAAAGCACTACTTGAGGAATTCCACAGGAATGTTGGTGTGGATGATTCGAAAACACATCTCACAAGTCTTGATACTAGTGCAACGAATTTACTCAAAGACTTGTATCAGTGTCGTGATCAGGCAACTCCATAACCATCCTTACCACAAAGAACCAATAGTTACTTATCTTAGGGGTTTTCCAAGAGAAGTAAACAAATTGACCAGAATGTTGGGAGCAGTCGTAGGAGTTCTCAAGAAGTCTTCAGTGACATGCTAGTGTATAAGGTACAACCACCCCAAGAGGAAGAACAAGCAGAGGGAGTAGAAAGGGAGGGGGATGATTTCAATGTGCTTGGCTGGTAGAAGAAGAGAACACACGTGATGTCATTACTTTTACTAGTAGCACAAGATGTTTTGGTTTCTTCAGCTTCAACAATTTCATCGGACTGAGCTTTCAATTTGGGCGGATGGGTCATCGATTTGCATCGCCATAAGCTAAAAGTAGAAATTATTGAAGCATGTGTGTGGTTGAAAGATTGGTTTGATGTTGATGATAGGAAGTAGACTGACCTACACTTTTAATGGCCCAAGGAAAGTGACTCATGATCGGAGGGTCATCATCACCAGCGGAATTGTAGCCACAAGCATAGATGGAACAAAGGGATAGGGCTGAAGGATTCTAGAATGAGATGGTCAAGGTTAAATATGAGGTGGAGTGTATGTAATTCATAATCTTTTTTTTTTTTTCAAATCTCCTTGTAATTTGTAAAAAATAAAAAAATTATTAAAAATTTTATTTTCCACCAATCCCAATGTATTTATTAATTTCATTTATTTAATAATTTACAATTATTCTAAATAAATTAATTTATCAAGTTTAACATTTAATATAATTTAATTACTATTATTCAATTCTTTCGTTTATTTATTTGCTAAAAAAATTCAAGTTAATATGTTGATATATTTGAAATCATTTTTAAAAAGTAAAACATACTAAAGATATTTAATTATTTAAAAAGATAAATAGATTTAATTAAAATAATAAAACAAAACAAATTATATTATTTAAATACAATTTTTTAAAAATAAAAAAAAGATCATATATCATTAATTTTTTACATTATCATTTTAGGAAAGAGGTCCATGTATTGGTTCGCGTGTTTTACGTATCGTGTCTACCTACTTATTTTGCGTGTCGAGTGTCTGCTAGTGCATGCTTGTGCTTTTGTCTTTTTCCTTTGAGTGTCACACTTGCAACTACGTACCACAACTTATTTACCATGCCTACTTGGGAGATAATGTATTTATGGAGCCATTAAAGAGATGATAAGGTTCTGTCAATTCTCTCTTAGACCATTCTTTCATCCTCTCTCTTGTTAAACCAAGTGAACCAAGGCCCTTGAAATTCTAAATCATTTAGATTAGCATTAAGGACCATTGTGTTAAATTGCATCATTAGCCTTGTACATTAAGGATTTCTTCCTTCCTTTCCATAGCTGAAATGTACATCATCGAAGTTACTCACGCATAGCTAGGAAAAGATTACAAAGACCCCAGTATTCACAAGATTAGTCCAGAATATCTGCCATCTTCTTTAGATTGGATTCACACATATCCATGAGATGTGAGAAAAAAGAATTGTTAGCAAGCTAAACTATGGATTTGATGTGATTTTTGTCACAGTTTTATAGGTCGATACCTACATCATTTGTCCACCTAAGAGCAGACCACTTGAAAGTCCAATAGGTGGTACATAGATTTCATTGTTAAATCTCAACCTTCTTCTAATAGCATATAGGCATCTGGTCTTGTTCTTTATCTCCATTAAGAACACGATACTAGGATTATGCTTGCATATGAGTTCCCTAAGGTGTTGAATTATCAAGACAGGCCCTAATACTTGATTATTCTAGCTAATGATGATCATGGCTCACGTGTAGCTAATTTTGGCCGGCTACCATGGTCACTTGAAAAGTCATGGTGGAAGGCGATAGGTGTGGATATTAAAAAATTTAACATATAGTCTTCTTCCTAAGCCATACTATCAATCTTCTTGTTTTTAGGCACTTACCATCTAGGTGTTCTCCTCTTTCTCAAGGAAGAAGTGATCTTAGGGGTTTCTTTCTAGTATGAGAATCCTGAAATTGTAGCCTTTGATCATCTGACCTTTTAGTGGATAACATTTTAAGTGCTGATATGATGAAGGTATTGTTAAAGATTAAGGGGGTGGGGGTGTTAGGGGGGTTAGGTGTGTGGGGTATTAGGGCAGAAGAATTTAGGAATTCAACATATTAGTGACTTAAGGAGGTAGCGTTATGTAGAGAGGGAATAGTGTATGGAGGTGTCTTCTCAAGGGTAGAGTGTTGATAGGTTTTGATGATATGATGTGGCTTAGACTTTGAAAATAAAATGTATATAACAGAAAAATAAAACATTGCCCGGATAATAAAAAATCTAAAATCCTAACCCCTCCTTAAGCTAAGGAAGTGATATCTATCATTCCTAGCTTACATAGAATTTTTATGAAGTGACTACTTGATAATGACTTTGTAAGAACATCAGCAGCTTGATCTCGAGAGGGAACTTGTTGTAATTTTATTCCTCCATCTTCAATTTTATACTTAATAAATTGTCGATCCAATCGTGCATGTTTCATGCAATGATGTTGTAGTAGATTTTTCACTATATTCAATGTTGATTGGCTATCATTATATAAATGAGTATTCTTAACTTCTATTCCCAACTCATGTAAGAGCCTTTAGAGCCAAATAGCTTTGCAAATTCCTTATGCAATTGCTCTGTACTCAGCTTTTGCACTACTTCTAGTCACAACACTTTGCTTTTTACTTCTCCAAGTTACAAGATTACTTAAACTTTAGTATAATACCCAATTGTAGATCTTCCATCAACAATATCACCTCCCCAATCAGCATCAACAAAGACTTCAATATCTCTATTTTGTGTCTTTCAAATAAATAATCCCTTACTTGGAGTACCTTTAAAATACCTCAGAATATGGTTCTCTCCATCCATATGATGTTTAGTAGGAGAATGCAACGCTTGGCTAACCATAGTAATATAATGAGCCAAGTCAGGTCTAGACAGATATAAATAGATTAGCCTTCCTACTAACCTTTGATATTGGCCTTTATCAATTGGAATATCATCCACTAGAGCAAAAGTACTTTTCCAATTTTGTGGTAAAGGAGTAGTCAAGGCTTGTACCCTAACTTAGATGTTTCTTCTAGCAAGTCAAGTATGTATTTCCATTGACTAATAAAGATTCCCTTCCGATTTCTAGCAACTTCCATTCCTAAGAAAAATTTCAACTCCCTAAGCTCTATTGTCTTAAACTCTTCTTTAATTTTCTTCTTCAAACCGTCTATCTCCATTATATCATCACCGGTGATGATTATATCATCTACAAACACCACTAAAATTGACTTGAGTCTAAAATTCCCTTGTTTGAAAAACAAGGTGTGGTCAGCTTGGCTTTATTTGTACCTTAGTTGCAACAATGTATTACTAAACTTTGTAAATCAAGCTTTTAGAGATTGCGTTAACCTATACAAGGATTTCTTCAATTGCACACCTTTCTTTATCGCTATCAAATTGAAACCCAGGTGGAATTTACATGTAATTTTCCTCTTCCAATTCGCCATTTAAAAAATCATTTTTTACATCCAACTGATGTAATGACCAATCTAAATTGCCACAAGAGATAGTATTACTCTAATTAAATTAAACTTTGCAACTGGAGAAAATGTCTCTTCATAGTCAATTCCATATGTCTGTGTGAATCCATGCGCAAGTAACCGTGCCTTATAGCACTTAACACTCCCATCAGATCTATACTTTATATTAAATACCCATTTGCTTTTAACCATTTTCTTACCCAAAGGCAAGTCAACTAATTCCCAAGTATTGTTTTGGTATAAAGCTCTCATTTCTTTTAAGATTACTTCCTTCCACCATGGATGTCATAAAGCTTCATCAATATTCTTAGGAATGATCTCACTGTTTACACATGCTAAGCTAGCTCTGTACTTTGGAGATAACTTTGAAAAAATTACATAATTTGAGATGGGATATTTGGCACAAACATGTCTCTCTTTTCTCAAAGTTATAGGCAAATCAAGATTGTTCCTTGTGGCACATGCTGACTCTTGCCCTCATTTGATTGGACCAGAGGTTGCAAGTTTGGTGATTGGCTATGTTTGGAAATTTTTGGTGAAATAACTTAATTTTCATGCACGATTAGATATATATATATATATATATGTTAATTTGAGTAAATTATAAAATTTTGTTAAGTGTTGAGTTGAATGAAAAATTGATATGTTAGTATGAATTAGTAATATAGATAAATGGCATGATTAGTGTATTCTATGATTTATGTGTGAATGTGATTTATATGATTGATATTGTTAAAAATTATATATAATATATATATGATTCATAAGTTATATGTGATAAAAACAAATATAATGTGTTAGTGTGATTGATAGTAGTGTTTATTGTTGTTTCAATTCATGTTAAACTTGAGTTTTCAAAATCAAACTCAACCCAAAACCAAAGCTTAACATAGAAGATTTTCTTAGCCCGAACCCAAGCTCCAATTGTTAACTAAACAAAGTCTAAAAGCAAGCCAAATTTAAAGCCCAAAGCTCTTCTTGTTCTTTTTCAAAATCTACCTTAAAAGTCAACCAATAAGAGATAAATATCAACTTTTATTTGGAAAAAAAAAATAGACATCCAAAACAGACTAAGAACAAACTCAAAATAGACCCAAAATTCGTGGGAAATTTCAAGCCCATTTTCCTAACCTATTTAAACAAGTTTTTTGCTCAATTCACTAAGAATTCACTCCCACTCATCATATACAAGTTTAAGGTAAGTCCACATGTCTTTTTGTGATGATTTATAGCTTTTTGTTTCATGAATTTGCTGTCAAAACTTAGTTCATGGTAGATTACAAGTAATCTTGTCATGTTGAGTTGTTGTTGAGTTGTTTAAGAATTCTTTTGGATGTTTGAAGTTGTAGTAGATAGATTGTTGTAACCTCTAATGTTGTTTTGAGTTAAAGTATTGGAGTTAATGAGTTATGATGCGTGTTGAAGTTGTTTTGTGTATGTTAAGTTGGTGAAAGTTGATGATGGAGTTGGTTTATGTTGAGTGATGTGGAGAGTTTTTTGATGTTGTTAAAGTAGAGTTTATACTTGTTTTATGTTGATAATTGCATGAGACATGATGAAAGATGTTTATTTTGGGCTTAGGGTATAATAGGATATGAGAAAAGTGGAGAAAATCGAGTTTAAAATAGGAGAGGTAAAAAATTTTCGAACACCTGATATACGCCCTGATTGGAAGGGTGTATAAGAAACACCCTTGATGCAGCCTATATACAAGGGTGTATCACTCTTGATCTTAAATTTCATTTCCTCTGGGTTGAAACAGCCTTGGATATGGGCCATATCCAATGGTATTTCATTTTTTGATGTCAAAATATGTTTTCCCCTGGGTTGAAACAGTCTTAGATATAGGCCATATCCAAGGGTGTTTCATTTTCTGAGTCATAATGTGTTTTTCCATGGTTCATACAACCTTTGAAATAGCCTATATATAGGGGTGTTTCATTTGATACAACCCTTAATACAGCCTGTATGTAAGGGTGTATTACTTTCTGATTTTTTTTAAATCTTTATTAAATTTATTTGTTGTAGTTTTACTTCTTTATATTTGTTTTTTATTTATTGTCTAGTTTTATGATTAATCAAAAAGCTTATATGAGTCTGTTGTATATATGAATGTTAAGTTAAGCTTTATATGAATTTTATTTGAATTTGATGAATGTTATTACGTAGTAAATAATTGTGATTAATTAAAAGTCTTAATGAACCTATTGTTTGTATAAATGCCAAGTTATGCTATTGTATTAGTTTTATTTAAAAATTGGTGAATGTTAAGTACTTAATAACCATTTTTTTTTTATTATTAATACTCAAGTGAGAATTGGTGATGTTGATATAAAATGAATTTCTTGCAACAGATTTACATCCTTTGTTGAGTGCATCAACTAATCCATTGAGAGATGCTTCAGGTATATGGTAACTTGGTTATAGTTTGCCTAGGTTAGGCATGTTTAAATTAATCTTAATTTAAATGGGTTAATAAATGTCTGTATTGATTGTGCTCTATGCCGTTGAATCTGGTCCGGGGAGCGACAACCTTGTCCTAGTAGACACGATAGTTTAGGCACTTAGGCTACCTTGTCATGGTGTCATGACTTTTATAAGTGACTCGGTGGGTAATTGATAGGGAGAATAGTAACGGTATAACATTTGCTTATTCTTAAGAAGAAATAATATGATTTAGTTCACGTTTGTGGGACCGATTGAATTAAGTGATATTGTAGATTAAGTTAAGTAAAGTTGAGTAACGGTATTTACCCTAGATGAAATTACTTTTCTCTTTATCGTTATATCATTTAAGATATAGGTATTCGGACTGCCTATATCAACTCCCTGAGCATTGTATCATTACTTAGGACCCCGAATACCTGTGGCTTGTATCTGAAGTTTGAATACTCTTTTGTTGATTTATAAACTTAATTAATAGATAATAATGGATAATTGATGCATTGCATTTAGCCTAAGAATGCTTATCACTACATATTTGCTTTTGTTGCTTGTGTACTGCCTTTGGCTCATGATCTTCTTTTTCAAGTATTGATGATGACGAGTTTTATACTCAAATGGGTTATGAAACTGATTTTAAAGACTTTTTGGATGATTTGAACGGATAGGAATCCCGGGATTATAAGGAAATCTTTTGTAATAGATTAGAAGAAATATGTTTTGGAACAATGTAATATATAGGTAGAAATTTTGATAGTCATACATGTATTTTGATATAGGTTTGATCTCAAATCAATGTTTTGTAATATTAAGTACGTAAATAAGTATTATAGCCCTAAGTCCTATGTTTAATAGGACAATAAGGTTTTGTAATGTAATATATATATATATATATATATCATGGTTTCCTTAGCCAAATGCTATTGGAATGGTTTTATTACAAGTGTGTGCGAGCAATTCTACAAACTTTCTCTTTACAAACAACCTTACATGTAATCCTGAAGGTTATATGTGACTGGGGAACTGGATTTGCACATGTTTTAATTAATAGCGACTCAAGGTCCTTACATTTGGTCTCCCTGTATAAACTTTGAGTTCATCCTTTTCTTGAATAGATTATGGTCTAGAGGGTTCCAAAATTTGATCATTCTCTAAAGGATGAGTATGATCATGGCTGGGTTGTGGCTGATGGATAATGTCAGGTGATGAATTCAGTAGATAACAAGTATTTGGTAGCGACAACTCAGGTTTAGAAACAGAAACCTCGAAGTTGAAGTAGCTAAAATCAAGAAAAAGAGGTAAATCATGTAGTCCTTGTTGTATTTTAAGTCCCTCTGATTAGTTGAATTGAAGTATGGTTGATTTTCTAAGAAAAAATGCCTACAGTAATATAGACATGTTTTGTCGGTGGATGGTAACATTTATACCCCTTTTGAGATGGAGAATAACCAATGAACATCCCTTTTAGAGCTTGAGATTCCAATTTATATTTATTTAGGTATTGTTTATAAAGAACATTGTACAACCAAATATTTTGGGTGATAAGGAATTCAACAAGGAACATGTGGGATATGTGTCTAGAAGAACACTTAGAGGAGTTATAAAATTAAGGACCTTTGAAGGAATACGATTGATAAGATAAGCAGTAGTTAACGCTGCATCACCTCAAAAAGTGTTTGGAACAAATTTAGTAAACACCCTGGCGCTTGCGATGTCTAGAAGATGTCTATTCTTCCGTTCTGCAATATCATTTTGTTGAGAAGTATATGAACGTGATCTTTGGTGTACAATACCATTCTTATTAAGATAGTGCCCAAATTCATTGGCGAAATTCTCCTTAGCGTTATCAGTGCGGACTATTTAAATGTTTTCTTTGAAAACATTCATCACAAATTTATGAAATTGATTTAACACATGGAAGATATTCTATTTTTCTTCCAAGAGAAACACCCAACAAACCTGTGAATGGTCATCAGTAAATGTAACAAACCATTTATAACCATTATAAGTGGAAATCTGAGAAGGTCCCCAAATATCACTAGGACTACCAATCATCTTCCTCGAATACTGGTCCTACAAAACACAATTGCATGAGGTGAATAACACTTGGCATTTTATATCTTTAACTAACTTACTTACTGATAGCAAGTTATATTTTAATTTAGGAACAAAAAATGTATGTTTTAATTTCAAACCACCCAAGTGTACTATCTCTTTTCCTCTTGCAACTATGAAATCTCCATTAGCTACAAATATCTTGCTTAAATTATCACAGATGCTTAAATTATCAAAGTATTGTTTGAAGTTACACATATGGTCAGAAGCTCATGTATCTATGATCCAAGTACCCCCTTTCAAATTATTAGAGAGATACAGACAAGTACTTTGTTTGGCTATGGCTACCAAGGAGGACTCAGTTATCTTACTATCATCACAATTAATTTGAGTCTAACCCAATATTTGTTGAAGGAGAGTTATCTGACGTCATATTCGATCCCATTTTTGGACTTCTTAAAGGAACAACAGCTATTACTAAAGTTGTTGAAGGAACAACCTCTACCATTTGGGCATTTCGAACACCTTGGTACCTTTTTTGCCATGGCTTAGTTTTTGCATTTTATAGCTTGCCATGAAGTTTCCAATAAGTGTCTCTTGTATGGATGGGCTTGCGACAATAATCACACCATTGTCCTCTTGTGAAAGTGTTCTTCGACAAGAATCTCCAACCTATAATGAATGAGAAGAATCGACAGCCAACACTGAAGCACTATTGTCGAGATCATCTTGCTTTGTCACTAACATCATTCGTCTGTGACTTTCCTCATGATGGAATTTTGCAAAAGCCTCCTTAATTGTTGGTAATGGCTGCTTCCCAAGTAGATGACCTCTCACTTCATCTAAGTCAAAATTCAACCCGTGTAGAAAATCAAAGACCTTATCTTTTTCTTGCATCTTTGTATGTTTTGCTCCATCTTCCATGCATCTCCAATCTATCTCGTAAAAGAGATCCATTTCCAACCACAACTCCATTAGTAAATTAAAATATTCTATCACACTCATATTATCTTGAATAATTGTTCTAAGGCGAGATCTTATCTCAAAACATTGAGATGTATTCTCCAGATTCGAATAAATCTCTTGCACATTCTCCCATATATCTCTTGTTGTTTCACAAAATAAGTATGTTCTTCCAATTCGTGGCTCCATAGAATTTATAAGCCATGTCATCACAAGGGAATCCTTCACCTCCCATGCTGCATTTTCATCTAAACCACATTCAAAAGCATTGATAGTACCGATTAAATAGCCTAATTTTCCTCTACCACAAATCACTAATTTTACTGGCTGAAATCACTCTCTGAAATTTACCCCATTCAATTTATGTTGGATAATTTAGAGAGAATGTTGATCGACAATTGATGGTGTCATAGGTTTGGCAATTTTTGTTATACCTTCACCAGCATATGTACCAAACATAAGTTTGGTTCATGGTGTGATGGATTGATTTTTTAGAGTGGAATCATCCATAATGATTCTACCATAATAGGAAAATAAGAGAAACCGACTAGGCTGTGATACCATGAAAAAAAATAAAAATATATATAACAGAAAAATAAAACATTGACAAGGTAATATAAAAAATCTAAAAATCCTATAGACTTTAGAGGTAGATAGGATGATTGAGACTTGATGGGACTAGTGACTTCTTAGTCTTCTTACATAAAGGTAAGGGATGGGGAATCATAGGTAAGACTTGGCTGGTTTGAAGTGTTTTAGGATAAGGATGAAATCAAAGAGTGTTTGAATGCTTGCTAGTTTGTGAAATTTCTTAAGGGTGGTCGAATATATACACCTAGTTAGGATCTATGTTCTTATACTACTTGTTACAAGTGTGTTGAGGTTTAAAGCTTTACTCTTTCCACGTATAGGAGGAAGAAGAAAGCTAATGAAGATTCACTTGAGAAAGCTCTAATGGAGAATGAATGAGCAAGTGATGTGTTATTTGGTGACCCATCTAAATAGGGTCAAACAAAAGGAGCTCTCAACTAGAGCTGTGCATGTAGGCGAGTTATGTGGGCCCACAGACCTATACTTAAAAAAAAAAGAAAAAAAAAACCCTATTATGTTACCCTCTCTCTTTCCTTTTCATTTCACTTTTCTATTATTTAGTTCTTGAATGTTGATTATGTAATTTTTATGGATTTTATGTTCCAAACTTTCAAACTTTAACATTATGTTCACATATCTTTAGTCCTTTTATCAATACTTTTTTCTTTTATATCTATTAGATATTTAGATGTTTTTATTTACAATAAGTAACACAATATTAATTGATAATTTCTATGATGAATCTTTTCTTGCCATGCTAAAGAAAAAAATTTTAAAATAAAAGTCTATAATTTTTCTGTACACGATTATTACATAGGATTAGTATGCACTAACTATGAGATAAAAAGAAATATATTCTACATTTAAATTTAAATTCTTATAATTCTTTTCAATAAAAGGAAAATATTAGCGAATTTGCAGGCCAACCCGTTTAATCGAACAATCCATGCGGGGCAGATTAGGCTAAAGATTTTGACCTGTATAGAGGCCAAAGTAAGCTAACTCGCATAACCCGTAGGCTAAAGTGTGGTAGGGCAAGTTAGCCTGCATGATCTATTCACATAGCTTTACCCTCAACCAAGACCCAAAATTCTAGTTTCCACTCTTTAATTCGCAGCCAATAGTAGAATGGCCAAAGTATCTACATTTAGATCAAATGTTAGAAAGTTTCTCATATTTGAAGTTAATAAAGTACCCGTCATTTTTATTTCAACTCCCACTATATTCTTGCCTTCATTGGGACAAACTAATCTAAGTTAACTCTCTCCTAAAGTAAACCCCACATTGCTTCTCCTTTAAGATTCCTAGGCTCGCATTCTAGGACTTCTCCCATCGCCGCCCATAACTTCACGACTTTAATATCTATCATTTTATTGAGCTTAAGCCCATGCAAGTAAACCCAAAAAGGACACTTGTTTAAAGGCACATCCTCCAGATTTTGGTATGATTCTCAAGCATTTGAACTAATAGTCTTCCTACGAAAGACCAAGGGTCATCTCTAATAACCTTCCATATATGTTGCATATCAGCAAAAGTGCAACATATAGATTTGTCTTAGATGCTACTATTTCATAGCTTCCATGCAGTTTTTGTAACTTCTTTAAAACAAAGACTACAACTGCTTTGTCTTCTAATTTATCATAAATAATATGATAAACCAACACTTCTTTGTTTGAGGCATATTTTGCTCCATGTGTGTCAAGATCAACAATAAGCAAGTAGTCTTCATCTCTGATATTGACTTGTTTATGGGTAAAAGGGTTATCAGCATCAGCCATTTGCATAGAAAAAAGGTAAGAGATAACATACTCTACATTAATGAGAAACAAAAAGCATGGCAAGACCTAACTCTAATATAAAGATGATATAGCTAAAGCATAGAACTCATCCAATAAGTCAATGACTTAAACAAATAGACTATATACAAAGTAAAAGAAAAATGAAAAGAGGAATTGAATAGTTGAAGCAGAGAAGGAGCAATGGAGATTGATGTTGCTCGAGTTAAAAGCAGCAATCTACTACCATAAGGTAAATGGCATTGCTAATGGCGATAGAAATTATGGTTAAGCTTCATGTTGGAAGCATAACATAGAGAAAGGAGAAGGTAGACAAATGTATGGTTAGGGTTTTGAAGATAAGGGAAGATGTTTAGATGTAGGGTAGCTTTGTTAGGGGGTTAGTTAAGGTTCTAGTGTCGTGTTTGTGGAGAAAAGATTTAGTGAGTATAACACCATGGCTTTAACATGTGGGTCTATGGGTGGTGTTTACTTTGAAAACCACCTACTACATTGTCCATGTGTTAGCATATAGTTAGGAATTATACACCACATGTACATCCACGTGGTATGTGTCACCTACCCAATACTTTTTTCCATGTTTGTGGGGTTCTTTCGGTTCCACATGTGCCAAGGATAATTGTTGCAAATCGTAGTAATAAATAACAAGCTAAAAATCTCACACATAGTTCAAAAGTAGGATTGTGAAAGGTAAATGCATGGATTAAATACAAATATCATCCCGTAGGGATCAATGAGGATCAATACTCACATTTCTCCTAAGATTTAACCAATAAACTTCAGGTTTGTAAAGAAACTAATAATTATTAAATGATCAATCACAAATCAAGATTTTAAATATGATTTACCAATTTGCAAGAATTGTTTAGATTTTGAATCCCTACTATGTATTTATGTGATTTTATGCAAGACAATTCCAGTTTTTATTGTGATTATTCTTGAACAGTAGAAACTCTTAATGTAGTTCGATATCTCTATTGAAATTATCAAATTCTAAATCTAGATTAATTAACTAAAATGTCTTTCTAGTTAAAAACTCTAATGGCATTATCGATATAGAATTATCTTATTAAGTTTGACCTTAATCCTAGAGATTGATGTTGTTCAATGTCTATGATTGCATGCAATTCTCTCTAATTGTGTAGGTCAATTCACTAAGGTAATCCATTATTTAACTAGAGCAAAATCAATATTGTGGTTTATTAATTCAAGGTAATGTTACATTTAGTATTTAAACTTTGTCAACTTGTGCAATTAATTACCTAAAGTTTAAAAAGTGTTAATTTACTATTTAAAAACTTTTTGAGTTCATTCATAATATCTAAATGAGATGGTTGATTGTAAAAATAAGTAAAGTTTCAAGTAGATAATTGCAAAATTTGGCAAATTTTAAAATAGTTAATTGTAAAAATGAACAAAGTTTCTAAAACTTCAGGTAATTAATTGCACAAATTGACAAAATTTAGATACTAAATGTGGCACTTACCTTAAAACAAGATAAGCAATAAAAGCAAATACAATTAGATTCAAGAAAAATCAATAAATAATTTGGAAATAAGATAAACAAATTATATAAGAAACCTAGAGTTTATCAATATCAAGACAAAATAGTTTTACTCATCATTTGAATTCGCAATGAGAACATAAAGAGAGAGCTCAAACATCAAAATAACTTGTTAACCCTTGTCACAATGCCTTTTTCAATGCAGTTGAGGCCTAGATCTCGATTTACTTGACCTAGAAGATGAAATTCGAAATTGATGGTGTTTGTCTTCAAAGTTTGGATCTTTCCTTTGTATGAAGCTGCTTTTTAGCTAAAATGAGCCTTCATCCATAATATGAAATTTGCCTCTCTTGATACTAGAAAGTTGATTTTCTTGAATGAGAATGAGGAATCTTTAAAATTGATATGTGAATTTGTTAATTTAGGAAAGTAGTTTCTTCATGAATGGAAAGTTTTATAGCTTGAAACTTTCCTAAAGAAACTGTATGAACATTATCTTCTCAAAATTGGTAGACTTTCACCTCTTAAAGTTCAAACAAAGCTCGTGTTGAAATCTAGTCAAGATACGACTAGGACATGATTGTGTCATTACTTGCATTTTCTCACCTAATATTTTTCAAAATAGAAGTCTAGACAGGACACGAATGAGACATAGTTGTGTTTTCTTTTTTTCACTAGAAATTCCTTTTTCTTAAAAATTTGCCTTGGCCAGTGATACAGCTTCAAACACAATTGTTTCTATCTTGTGTGAAAAGTATTTAAAATATTATTTTCATAATTTATTTATAAATCACTTAATTAAGACATATTTTAGCACTTACAAATTAGAGTCAAATGATGACTACCAATGGCTCATTAGGTTTGGGTTATGTTAGGGTTTCAAGTGTATGACCTTGGAAGAAGTTTAACAAAACAGAGTGGAAGGTTGAGAGGCTATGGCGACAGTCTGACAACTTTGATGGAAGGGAAAGGAAATGCGCAGCAGCGGTCAAAAGGCAGGGCAAAGCCCTCCTTAAAGGGTAGAACTCTTGACAGCAGAGAGAGCTCACAACTTTGGAGATGCATGCTTGGATTGTCTGTTTTTCATTTGTATTTGTATCTTTTTTAAAATAATATGTTTAAATATATCTAATTTACATCTAAATTTTATCTACATTTGTTTTATTTGATCTTTTGATGAAAACTGTCAACTTTTTTTTATTTACATCTATTTCTTGATAAATAATTTGTTAACAAAAAGTTTGAAAAAGTATCTGTATCTACCGGAAAAAACCCAAAACAAACAGACCCGAGGACTATCACTTTTTTTTTTTTTTCCTTTTCCCTCGGCCAAAGAGGGGCTTTTTCTGATGAAAGAACTTCAAACATGATTTTCTTCGTAATTTACACCAAGGTACACCCTACAAAAGTTCTAGTGAACTCATGGTTTGATTCATGACAAATGAGGTTAAGTCGATTAGTAATCCATGAACATTCCTGTCGAGATGAGATTTGAGGACTCGGCGTGCAACTTGGTTCCGATCTTCAGCCAACCGAGACCGCATTCAGATAGAGAAGCCGCCAAAACCCGGCTGACTTTGTCCATACCGCCCACCCAGGTTGACCACAAAATATCGTCCACCCACCGACAAGCAGCTGCGTGCTGAAATGTCAAAACAACCCCCAAAACTTTACTGATGGCCCGCCGACGATGAAACTTATCCACTCTTCTAATTTATTCATTTTTATTAGAAATTAAAAAATTTTCCCCCGGATGAATAAGTAACAATTTTTATTATTTTTTAAGAACATGTAACTTTCACTTTTCAATTCTCTTTTTTTAATCATCATTCTTTTGAAAAAATAGGTCTGAAAGAGAGATCAAATACATACACGATAATTTATCAAATGGCATACTCTTAGACACAAAATAAATACAGCGAAAAAAAAGAAAAAAAGAAGACAATTCAGAAGAGCCAGGTATGCAGTTCCAACTTCCATAGCACTCCCAATAGGCCAAGTGATTATAGCATAGCATGTCTCCATAGAAGGACAAACTGCAATGCTAAACTCCACTGGACGCGGTTCCACTAAAAGCTATGGATAGAAACATGACATGGTTTAAGTGTTTCAGTAATAAGCAAACTATACTACTACCTATCTGAAAGGTTGAACCAATCTCAATATCACGTATCATAACAATAAAATCCATTGCAGGATTACGCATTTTCTTTGACATCAGGAAAGCCCAGGAGCAGAATGAAACCATTTGTTGGTAACTACATGATCAATTCTATTTTTACCAACTTCATGTCACTAAAAGGGGGGAAAAAATGAATATCATCAACTATTCAGCAGCAATTACTTTACTTCATTTGAGTACTATCCTCCTCAACTGACCCACTTCAATCTCCACGGGAACCACTGCTGCTAGCTGAAGACTTCTTCCCACCATATTTCTGTTAAATTAATGAATTAGTATACTCAAAGGCCATTTGCAAATAACACTATATATAACTCACTTCTGCTAATACAATTAGCAACTAATAACAGATGGACACGTATGAAGGTTTTTTTTTTTTTTTCTGTTTTTTGGATAACACATATGAAGGTAAATGCAGCAGCTAAAGCAAATATTATCAAATGCTGCAATATGAAACTTACCTGTTTGCCAATGCTAAATGGGATATACTTGTATTTGATCATGTGAGCAACTTGGCGCCTCATTGTGAGGAAAAAGAGAACAAACCAGTAGAAGAGCAATATAGGCCAGAAGACGGGAACATCAAACATGGAAAAGAAAGTCATGAAGAATCCAATCAAAAATGCTGATGTTATAGAGTGCCTGCAATCCAATATGGAAAGAGTCACATTTCAGTAAAAACCTGCTATTACTGATGAGTGACAGATATCATAATTATGTAAATAGGCCTGGGCCACTTCACAAAAGATTTCAAAATAAGGATAAGATTATTATATTATTTCAAGGACAAGTTCACCATGATGGCCATCACAAAACAATGACATTACTATATTGACAGAACCATAGAAATGTACTGGTCAAACCAATACCCACCATCACATGTTTAGGAAGATAACCATAATATATTGTGAGCAATAATTAGCCAGGTGAATTACCAAAATAGACTAATAGCAATTAGCTAAACAGCAACAGGTGTATCCCAATGAGCCAATAACAAGAGCCTTTTTTGGATAGACAGCCAATAACTAGACTTTCAGAGTTAAGAGAAACGAACTTTCCCACAAACGATACGTTACAAAATAAATAATAAGGGCACTAGAAGCAATAGTGTCAACTGCTTTAACATCACAAGAATGTATGTTTGTATTTCATCAATACCATCATTTGCCATAGCCACAACTGGCAATCAATTTCCAAGCTCCTTCATAATTGGTTATAAACATTAAATCCTGATCCAGGACCTTGAAATATACTTATATAAAGGGCAATTACAGGTTAAAAACCAAGAAAGTGCTGAGTATGCATGGAAGCATCACTACCATTTGTTCAAAAGATTGTGTGTTACTTTATGTTCAATGCAGGACAAAGTTACCAGGACCTCCCAAACAGCAATCCTTTCATTTGAAAGGATTTGAGTTCATGCCTTCTCCAAGAAGAGAGCTAAGTAATATATTATTTAATTGAAAAATAAAAGGTATTGCCTAAGCCAAAAACTTATTTATGAGATTTGAGACATTTTAGCTTACATAGTACCAAAAAAGGGAGATGAAATTTCTGCTGGAAATACACTAATTATTAGCTTTCAAGGCACACTGATCTAATTAGGGCCTGACATCTGGTTGGCCTTAAACCAATCAAGTTTTTATTTTTTGCCCCAGTAAATAAACCAGTCATTTGTTTATAAAGCAAGGAAGTCAAAGCAGTGGTGCAGTGAGGTCTACTGCAGAACCTGATGGTGGCTTCCTTGATATATAATGGTAAGCAATTTTGCAGATATTGATGTTGCACAGAACTCCTATACCTAAATATCTAATTAAAAACACATCGATAAACTTGGCAAATGAAGAAGCTCATGCTTAAATAATCGCAATGGACTTCTCTATGACAAAAAATGAATTGTTTTAATCTAAATTAATTAGTGTCTTCATAACATATAATATTGGAAATTTCCAAGTCATAAGAATTAAAAATAAAAGGAACAAGAAGCATCATTAAGACTCAAAAATGAAGAACATTTTAGGTACCAGAACTTAAACTCAGGAAGCCGGCGAATGAATGGCTTGAACTCATCAGAACCTTTGGTTGGTAGGAGAGGCCCATCTGGTTTTTCCAACTCAGGATCCACTAATGGTGATAAGAACCCAATCAACAGATTCAACAGATATATTCCCAGACCATAACAAATAATAAAGAATCCCTGAGTGTAATAGATCCTCCAAAAGAACAGCTATTAAAGCAGCAGTTCCAATCCATCTATAAGTAACATGAGGTGTAGACTTATCAAGATAATACTGATAAACCCTCCAAGCATCATGTCTCCACTGGTTTAAAGGTTCTGCAACTGATGCTCCACCTCCCCCAGCTCCCTCCATCCCCGTTCAAATTCTTCAATTACAATGGCAAAATGATCAAACAAAAGCAAACCAAAATCCATATAGCAGAATTAAAGAAACGTGCTACAAACGACATAAATGCATAAATGAACCTCAGAGAAAATAGGTATTGATCATGTAGAAAAACAACCCCATATCCTGCTATTGCTACATTCAACTCATAACAAAATGATGGTACCATTGAAGTCTAGTAGATTGCAATCGGCTGCACATCTAGAAATCAACATGAACACCATACAAAAACCCCATGGGTACGTGTTCAAATCACATTAGTTTCACAACAATCTTTTGCAAAACTAGAACATTCTGAAGGTAAATCATATCCAGTTCCAATTCAATCCATAACTATCAGAATCCACACCAGATCCATAGCTACCCCTTACCTAAAAAAGATAATTACCCCCAAAAATTACAATCTTTCTCCCAGAAGCTTCAGTACATGCTAATATACAGCAACCCCCGATTCTTAATACATTCAAAAACCACTAAGCACACGCAAAACTCATATATATTCACAAGTTCAATACATTAAATAACAAATTGCACGTGAAATTAGCACAGATAGTCTGCTATGAGCTCTATTCAGCTAACTTCCTTAACGTACACATCATCAACTGATACAAACCCTAAAACAACGAAAAACCCCAAAAATTTCACCTAATTTCAACTCTTGAGCTTGTTTTATAAGAAAATAAACGAAAAAAATCGGACGAAACAGGGGGAAAAGGTCGATTTTCACAATCACGTAAGAAGCAAAGAAACCCTAGAAATGCGCGGCATCTGTCGAATTCGAGAAAATGATAAGAGAGGAAACGCCCTAAATAAAAATGTGAGATTGATGGTAATAACATAATATGATTAGAAGGAATGGAGATCGAGAAATGGAAATGCTGACCTGAGGAGCAAGAGACTCGCGTTGAAAGGGGAAAATGGGATTTTGTTCGTTTGCTTTGAGGAGGGTCTTAAGATGCGAATATTATGAGGAAGCAGATCTGTAAGGACGAAGGTAAGAGAGAGAGACACACAGAGAGATGGAGATAGAGAGAGAGAGAGAGAGGGAGGTATATCTTGATAATTGCTAAGCTTATGGTTTTTTGAGCATTTGACTCCCACTGAGATAGTTTTTAAGTTTATATATTGTATAATTAATACTTGACTGGATCTACAAGGACAAGGATAAAAGCTCTTACAATAAGAAATCAAAAACCCTACAAATATGGTCTTAAAAATAAAAAATAATTCTTACATGGAAATGAAAAATGCTGTAATTTTTGAAATAAAATGGTCTTGATACAATTTTATTTGCTTAAGTCAAAACATGTATGTTCATTTAAGCATTTTACCTTTATGTCCTATTATTTAAAAAAAAAAAAAAGGCAAAAGGGACCATTTTCCTTTTTCTACCATTCAACTACTTTTTGTAAAGAATAAAATTATAGTTTAGTGGTATTACTACCTGTCCGGCATGTAATGACATATAAGCTTTAGGGCTTTAGATTTATATTAAACATCTAAGAAAAGAGTTGAATAAATTTCAAGTGTTTTTAAGAAGAAAAATAAAATAAGAGTTTGAAAAGGTTGTACTAAAGATGAGTCTAAACATAACTTGTGTTTAAAGTCGTATGCAGAACATAGGTTCGAACATGATTTGTATTTGAAGTCATGTTAGAAAAAAAAAAAGTTATGATGACTTAATATGAACATAACTAGTGCTTAAGGTTGTGTTCAAACCAAAAGCTTAACATAACATAACATAACATAAGTTCCAACACAACTTGTGGGTGGGTAAGTATTCGATCAAGACGATCACATGCATGTCGCGTGACTATCGTACTACACGTGACCTAGGGAAACAACATGTATAAGGGCAATCAAAAAAGGATCGTGTAGGGAGGAGGAATAGACAGACTCAATAGGCTCTAGCACACGTGTGATAGGTGAGAGAGCTAGGAAGCATCAACCTCACTAAGTGCTATGAGATCGTGTACTTTCTTGAGTAAATCAAGCAATTGATTCAATAAAACAGAAATCGGATAGCATGACAACGTTTGTATAGGATTTTACTTATCAAATGAGGTAAGCACTAAAGATATTTATAGAGTATCTAGCTGTCGACATCGTCCATCAGATGAGATAGACAATCAACAGCTATGATGAGTCACTCTCATAATTGATATAGAAGTGAGCTTCCTTGTAGACTCAGACCCATTAAGGCCTTCATTTGTAATGTGTGTGAGCTAATTTGAAAAATGCTTGAATTAGAAAGGCCAATTCCAACGGGACCTACTCTAATCCTATCATGCCAATTTTTCCTTAATCATCCCAATGGGCTAAGCTTAACTCTCTAAGCACTGTCACATTAATTTAGAGAGTTAAACCCAAATTAAAATTAGCCTTAAAGCCTTTATAATCGAATCCATGCATCTACAACTTGTATTTAACTTATGTTCACCTAGACAAAGGCTTTTCCAACATTAAAAAAACAACTTATCTTATTTTCATTTTTAAACATCAAATTCACCTTGATTCATCATTTATACGTCTTCTAACATATCACCCAGCTCAATCCCAACACAAACATTACATCAACATAATACCCTACGTTAAAACTCTTAAAAACTTACCTAATATTAATTGAATCCTCTTTGTGAAAGAAGAAAATTAATATTTCAAACCTACACAATAATTTATTCTTTCATCATATTAATCTCAATATTTCAATGTAATCGTATAATTCTTTCTTCAACTCTTACCAATTTCTCAACAAGAAATATTTGAATTCTATTACTTCAATCCCATTTAACAGCTACAATATTGAGAAAAAAATGTCAAATATTCGCATTTTAGAGCATGTTTGCAATTAAAGATGGTCAGGCTTCAAGAAGAAGTGTCTTACATTCAAAAGTTTGCTATGGTTGAGGTTCTAGAAAGGAAGGTTTGGTTGATGGAGTAGAAACTATCAAATGAGAAGATACATTGGATTTTAAAAAGGAACAATTATAATATAATGGGGTGTAAAATGATCCCTTTATCCCTAGTTTATTTATTTAGGGTCAATTACAAAAGCTTAACTTTTGTTTTATCCAACATGAGTTTCGTGTAAAAATGCTAATATAATTAGTTACTATTAGAATGATATGTTATGTCCTATTGGTTAAGAAAAGTGAGAAAATTGAACAAAAAATGTAAAATTAATTTTTAAGATTGCTAAAGTATTGACACTTGCCATCCAAAGATTATTAAATGACATTGAAACTTTTAAAACAGATAAAGTATGGAGTGGTGAAGTGGTCTTTTAAGTAAAAAGATAAACAATTCTTACTAGATAACACAAATGGATTTTAAAGAGTTTGACCTAGTACTTAAAATGTAAAGACCCGTTCCTCTAAATCCCGAGGCTTAGAGTACCGAATCCCCAACCACATATAACGTTTGCACATTATATGTAAGGTTGTCCTAAAACTAACAGTTTATGAAAATTGTTTGATCAAAAACACTAAACTTTGTAAAGAGCTTTTACACAAAACAAGATTGCTAACAAAAGCAATCTATACATACATTTACATCATATAAACATCGCTTAGTGTCAATACATGACACTACAAAAATTACATGTTTTCTCAAAACATAAGAATCCTAAAGGATCTTAAGGTCATTACAAAAGAGATTAGCTTGACTAACAAGCCTCTATACATAGCTTATCCTTAGCAAAAAGTCTTCTATACTAGTCCCAGGTAATCGGATCCTATTCATCCCACTCGTCCAGAAATCTTTCGAAATCGAACCCATAGCCCAAGTCATCGTAATACTCGTCTCCAATACCTGCAAAGTAGCAAAAGTGAGCCAGAGGCCCAGTACACAATAACCAATGCATAACAAGTCATCCAGTTGATGTAATGCATCATAGAGCAAGTGGTTATCTTATTACATTTTCTTTCACAAATCAACAAGAGGGTATTCAAACCCCGGTCACACTTCGGGAATCCAGGGATCCTGAGTAACAGCAGCTGCTCAGGGGGTTGATATAAGCAGTCCAAATACTTATATCTTCTATATCTATTTCATGAAGATAATAGCTTCATTTAGGGTTTAAAATCCGTTGCCCGACTCTACTTAAACTCAGTCCATAACATGAGCTTAGTTCACAAGTTCGCATAAACTTTGAACTAAATCATGGTATTTCCCCCTAAGTTTAAGCAAACGTTACTCAGATACTATTCCCCCTATCGGCTGCCACTTAACCAAAAAGAATCGCTATTACATCATAGCGTACCATTGCATCATGGTAAAGTCATTGCATCATGACTTGGTTAAGCGCCTAGCTAACATGTCATTGTATCATGACAGGTTTGCGGCTCCTCGGACCAGATTAAACAGCGTAATAGACATCTAATTCATTCAAATGTTAATTCGAATCGATTTAAATCAAATTAGGAATGCCTATTCCTAGCAATCATCAAACAAGTCATTGCGTACCTGAACCCGTTAGTATAGAACTAGGATCTCTCGGTGAAGAACTAACCGAAGAATCCTTAACTGTAATAGAAATATCACAATAATCAATAAATCAACAAGTTTAGATCTCATTATCACAAGTATACACATATTATATCCATATATCACCATTAATCAAAGACATCCAATTCATTGAATATAAAGTCATGAATAAGCATTTAAACGTCCTATTATATCCCAAATTGCTTAATAAACACTTAATTACTCAAATAACAAACTTTGGAAACTTTTTAGAAAAAGTTCCTAAAATTGAAAAACACAGGGGATACGCCGGTACTCAACGCCGGCGGCGTTGAGTCGGTGTTCAATGTCCTGAAAATTCACACTGCCAACGCTGGCAGTGTTCAAAGGTACGCCGTCAGCCTTTGCACCCTACACCGTTGGCCTTGAGCCGGCGTAGAATCCAAAACCAAAGTTTTCAAACACGTCCAGAGAGGTGTAAGCCGGCCGCTTACATAAGTACGCGGGCAGCCTTCACATGTACGCCGACGGCCTTGATTCCCAGTAGCCAGCGTACAATATGAAAGAAAGAACGCCGGCTCACTTTCCTAGTGAAAGTCGGCGGCGTTCAGTCGGCTTTAAGAAATTTGATTCTGTGGACTATCAACACCGCCTCTACGCCGGCGGCGTAGAAACTCAAATTGCCGACATACGTTCTGAAGAACAGACGCTGGCAAATCCTTAGCATAAAAGCCGGCTGCGTAACAAACGGCGTTAAGAAAATCGATTCTGTGGGCTTTCTACACCGCCTCTACGCCGGCGGCGTAGAATCCCCAGATGCCGGCGTACGTTCTAAAAACAGGCTTAAACGAAAATTCACATCCCCTGTTTTTTCACTTTGTAAAATTCTATGTTAAAACACTTCAAAATCTTTCTCAACTACACTTCCAACTTCATATACTCACTCATTTCTATACTACTCAAACCTAGCAATTTCTAACAAGAAATCAACACAAATAAACACTTCAAAAACCTACTTCCATTCATTCTAAATTTCTCTACACAATTCTTCTTCACATTCTCCCAATACTTTATATTACTTCAACCATGCATGCACAAACTCACATACTTATATAACTCATTTATACTCATTCCAAGCATAAACAAACAATTTGGATTACATTAAACTCATTTCATCCAAGACTTTACAAAAACTACAACAAGAAATAAAAACAAAGCATAAACCACACTTAAAGCAACTCACATTTAAATGCTTTGCCTTGAAGATAACTTGATTTCCAAAGCTTGCTATTGCCCTTAGTTTAAGCTTGAAATTGGAAATGGAGAGGGAAATGGTAGAAGAAAAGAAAAGGAAGAAGAAAAGGAAAATTCGGATAAAATTTGAGCTGCCCCAAAAAGTAGTCAAATTAACTTAATTTTGACTTTAAACATATACCAAATTTACCCCTTAAAGCATATATTAACTTAGGTTGCATTTGGCTTTAATTTGGGTCTTATTTGGGCTTATTTTTGGGGCAATAATGCTATCTTAATTAAAGGAAACTCTATCAATTAACCTTTAACAAAAATTGAAGTTGATTTATAAATCTAACTTATCTTAACCTTTTAATGTACAAAAGACAACATTAATAATTTTCATTACACACACATTAATACATATAAAATAAAGATATTAATGTCAACATATATATACAAAATCATATATCTTAGAGTACTAACAACATAACCATGCTCATTCAATTCAACAATTTAAAATAGATAAATAAACACATGAAATTTGAATAAAATGAAATCTAGGTCATTTCATAAAATGAAAAAAAAAAATGAACAAAGAGTTGTTCAATTCAATCTTGTACAAGTTAGCTTAGTCAAGACTTGGATTTTAACTTGGAAGTTCATTTGCATAATTTTCAATTTCTTAAAGAAAGTAGAGCTACTTTGCCATGTATATGTAACAAATCTCCAGTCTTTTGATAAAGTATACTTACTTTGTACTCCAATTTGGTTCAAAATGCTTGAGGTTAGCTTGAATAAGTCAAGTGTAGCGATATAGTTAAAGCTATTCTCAATTTGGCTTCGGCATGAGAGGAGCTTGAATTTTCATGGAAATATTAGCATGGCTCATATTTGTTTTGAATATGTTACATTGCTATCATTAGCTATTCACAAGTACTTGTTATTCGGCCTCTTGAATGCTCGGTCTTGTTCATCTAGTCTGCACAAAAAAAAAAGTGAATTACTTTAAATTTTATGTTACAATTTAATTAGTCTTGAAAAGTAATATATTGGGTTGTTTGTGAGTAGCCTAGAGCTCAATTTGTTGTGCCAGAGTTGTAGTTCAATTTTAAAGTTGCATATTGCTGCTTCGTTAGATGTCATAAGCTTAAAATTGGATCAACTTTCAAGTGAGGCTTGAAGTTTGTAATGCTCAAGTCAAATGGTAGTCTGGCATTTTATGCAACTTAGCTACATGTTACAACTAGTCTCTATTAATTACAACTTATGTGTTATGTTTAAGGGAAGCTCGATGATCAACTCGATGTTCACTACTCTTCTTTAGCTTGGAACTTGCGATGCCTTGCCCAATAGTTAAATGTTGCTATCAATTGTCATATCCTTAACTCTAATTGAACAGCATAGTTCTATGTTCATTGCAGTCTATTTAGGTCCCTTTTAGAGCTTAGTTCATTGACTATATGATCTATTGTGTCCTTGTGAGTTTTGGAAGAAGCTTCAATAACTTAGTTAATATTATCACTTAGATGCAGAAGTTTACATTGAGTGAGGATAAGCTTAAACTTGTTGCAAAAAGCTCGACTAAAACTTGAATTAGCCAAAAGTTCAACTGCAACTCAATTTGAAACAAAATGGCTCATCGACTACAGACTCAAATCAATTGCAATTGAAGCTAGGTTCTTCATCTTACATTTATCCATAGCTTGGATTAAATGAAGCTCGGTGCTACCATTTAGTCTTTGATAAGCTAGTTGGCTTGCAAATAAGCAAAGCTCAGAGTTATCAGTGTTATCTATGTTCGGATTGAACTCTATGGGCACTCATTTCTATTGCTCAGATGCTTCAAATTTTAGCATAGCAATTATTGCATGTTGCTTAAGGCTTTAACTGCAAACATAGATGCTATCTTAAACAGAGGATGCTTAGTCCTTCATAACTTGATAGCTTTGATTTACACTATCATGGATTACTTTACAAACTCATAGTTTAGATCAAAATTCGATTACTAAAACTTGGCTTAAGATGTATGCATTAGCTCAATCATATGTAATGCAATTGATCAATAAATCACATGCAATACAACATGTTTGGATAACCAAAAACTGAATAAGGTATGGATTTATGCCACTGACTGAAAGGGTTTCAAGATTAGTATTGTGTCACTAGTGCCTAAGTGAATTAGGGTTCAAGACACATCAATTAGTGCACTTAACTTGGAAACATATTATTTGAAAAGCAATTTTGTAATTCTTTATCTCATAATATATCTCAAATCTTTATTTAGCAAACAGCATTTCCCTTAAGTATTGAGTTTCTTCTAGACTTTACACAAATGGATGATGTTCTTTAAATCACCACTTACTTTCCATTGAGAATAGTAAGTCATATAAGATTCTATAAATCATTATAGACCCGATAGGTTGATGCGTGTTAAGGGAACCTATAAGGAATTTTGAGATTGAATGCAAAAATGTAATGCCTGATATATTTTATCCACATGCCATATACTTAATTAATCCATTCGTTTTATTGGTTGAGTAATCTCGTAAACATTTAACATGAACAATTTAACATAGTAACCATTGCACAATCAATCATGTTGTCACTTGAATTACAAGTATTCTTTCCTTTCACATTCAATTTAATTTATAATATATCATAGTGCAACTAATTTTACAACCACAAGCAACGTGATGGATCATGGAGTTACTCATCTGTGCATGGCTAAGCATTAAAATAATTTTCTGTAATTTGTTGTTGTCGTCATTATCACCTAAAGGTGAAATGATAAGTATAAAGGCTAATAGCTATTTTACATAGAAATATTTATCTATTTACTAAGATTATTGTTACTATTATTTTTATTGTTGATGCTGTCCCTTCATCTTGTTTGTGATTTAAATTATTTTCCTTATTATTTTAGTTTTTATCTTTATTGTTATGTTTATTTATGTATATTTATTATTATTTTTAACTTATATATATGATTAATTTGATAATCTTATTGTTTCTCAATATATAACAACATTTCTAAAACACGATTCTACATTTTTGTATTTAAAGCACCAGTAATTTACATTAAAGACATGGTCAATATCACAAATGCTACCTAAACTTTAGCAAAATGTGCAATTAGGTGCCTACACTTTTAAATTGGTCAATTTAGCACCTAAACTTTGAAATTAATTAATTTAGTACTTGAAAAACTTTTTGTGCGTGCTAACAGTAGCTTCATTAAGTTCTTTCATGTACTAAATTAATCAATTTTAAAGATTTTTAGGTATTAAATTGATCAATTTTAAAGTTCATATACCTAATTGCATATTTTGTCAAAGTTTATGTATCATTTATGATATTATCCCTTACAGAAATCAATTACACAAATATACATTATATGTAGGCTTAATGTCATAAATGGTATGAACTTTGACAAAATATACAATTAAGCACATGAACTTTGAAATTGATTGAAAATCTTTCACATTGATAAATTTAGTACTTGAAAGAACCTTTTGTTCATGCTAACAGTATCTCCATCAAGTTCTTTCAGGTGTAAAATTTATCAATTTGAAAAATATTTAGATACCAAATTTATCAAATTCAAAGTTTGGATACTAGATTGATCATTTTCAAAGTTTAGATACTTAATTGCATCTTTTATCAAAGTTCAGGTACCATTTGTGACGTTGTCCCTTATACTTATATACATATTTAATGTTAACTTATATCTAGTTGTTCTTAGTCTGAATTACGTTTCATTGCAGGTATAGCTTAAAAAAGGTGGTGATGTGTTTTGGTTGTAATTAAGTAATGCGGAAGTATCCATTAATGTAGGATGAGATTTTGCTAGAAATGATGTTAGTCTACTCTTCTTATTGGATGAATAGATGAATAGTCATTGTCTTTAACTAGTGTTGTCTAATTTGTCATAATGTTATTTACGTTAGTCATCACGTTTATTCCTATTAAGGACCAATCAAAGGGGGGGCAAAAGGGGCCTTGACCTTAGCAAACTCAAAACAAAATTAATTATTATATATATTTAAATTGAAAAAAATATATGTTTTTTTTAGTAGAAAACATTGACTTTTCCCTTAGTAGGAAAAATTGACTTTTCCCCCACCCCTCCCCCTCACTAATCATATGGTTCTTGTTGCCCTTGTTCTTATGTCTTTCATCAAGAATTAGTTCTATTTTTCGTGGCATCGTCTAAAGCTTCATTATGAATTATGAGGTGTGGTGACGTGATCAAAATCATATTAGGTTTCACGTCTCAAGTGTATAGGACATACCAATTTTGCCACACACACACACATATATATATTACTTAAATAATATATGTAAGGCTTTACTAAATGAAGTGGGTTTCTATTCATATTTTATTTAAGAAATCCTATATTAATTTTTAGAAAGTTTGGCAAAGTGTTGTATGTTTTTCCATGTTTTGAATAATTTAGAAAAATGTAAAAATACCTGCTTAAGAGACCTTATGAGTAAACATGGCCTATTATACGAGCACTTCTCATTTCAAAAAATGTTTTTGGACTTAGGGATCCGTCCTAAAAGTAACAAAAAGCAAAAGTTCAATTGGATACAGTATTTTAACTTTAAAGTTTAACATAGGTTTAAAAGAAATTGTTAAACAGAAAGATCCCAATCTAGTGATGTATTTCAAGCTATCTAAATCTTCACTCACAATTTTTATCCACAAATCCAAAGGAAATCGTAATGAAAATCCACCTACAAGTCATCAATAATGCATGAAATAATTAAATGGTAACTAAAGAAACTTTGTACACCATAACAAGTACACTCTTGTGTATCATACGCTTCTAGTCTAACATGACAACAACAAGTTTAATATAATTGAATATAAATCAAGCAATTAAGCATTTCTAATGTTCCAGAAATGCAAAACATGCGTAAGAGTAGTTATGATTCCCTATAAACAATAATGGGGAATGGAAGGGGTCTTAAATCGAATTGGAAGTTTTGATAAGCCTCCAACACTTATCAAAAAAGAAAAAGAAAGAAGTAGTTCTTTCTAACTCACTCCTTACGTCTAGTCATCGATGAGTAAAGTCCATTGCTCCTCTATACATAAGATACAATAATCTAACGTAAATCACTACCACTTCTTCCCGATTTTAATCAACCTTCTAGTCTTGAAGCTTTGTTATCGACTAGTTGTTGAGCCATACCATGCATTTTGTGGGGGAAATTGATAAGTGATTTTATCTCTATTCAAACCATGAGAATTTGTTCTTAGTTAATTGATTATCTTATAAAATTCCCATAAAATTATGCAATTATTTTTTAAATGGTGTTTTTCGAAGAAACAAAGCTATTTGATCAAGAATTAGAGCAAACATCGGATAAAGATCAAACTGCAGCTCTGTGATTCAAAATTGAGGACAAATGAAGATAGCTTCAACTATATTCAAGTACTGCACCTTCGATAGCAACCCATGGTTTAAACTGAGACAATCGCGATCCAAGATGAAATAGAACAGCTTCAGTAGTGACCATCAACTGAGGCCATGATTCGACCCCTATCATGCACCCGTGACATTTTGATAAGTTTGTTGTAATGAATTTGTCACATCAGTGAATAAAATGTTCATGATTTATGTACTTGACAAATATAAATAAACATGCACAGATGTACAGTGTGTGGAGGTGTGTACAAAGTAGTGTAAAGTATTAAGGTTTATTGTATCAAATTACTAAAATAAAATAGATGTGGGGATTTTTAGTGAGAGAAACTCTGCCTTTACTAGAAATTCAAGTTTTCCTAGTAAATTTAAAGGTTAATTAATTTTTTTTTTTTTTTTTGCAAGAATTCATGTTTCATAGGTCATATTTCATTTTGTATTATTTCTCTTGAAATTCATGTTGAATGTTGAAACCCATAGAGAATAATTGTTTTAACTTAAGGTTTGTGACTCCATGACTTGATTCGTGTGATTTCAACTATGTTTTTAACTGAATATTGTTTGGGTACTTATATTTAGTAGCTCGAGCTTATATTCATAGGTTTATGTGTGTGCACCATTTAGATCCATATCTTATTTCAATTGAATAGGTTGATAAGTCATTCTTTTGAATAAATCTAGGTTGCTAATGAAGTTGCTCATAACTACCTAGAGATAGAAGTGGTGAAACTTTTATCACTTGATTGTACATTCGTTAAAATGGGTTTTTAATAAAATGATTCTTGATCTTAATGTGGATCTAGGTTGCTAATAACTTGATAAGAGATTCTAGTAATCTGACGTAGTTTTAAAAGTTCTTAACACTGAAGAGAGGTATTAACATACTTTAGTGAATCTGATAATATAAGTATACCAGCAAAGAACTCGTTGATTTTGTTTAAGAAATGACATTATAAGGCCTTAATGAAGCAAATCCTAGGTTCTTTCTTGCATTTCAAACTTATTTTATGAAATTTGCCTTCAGAACATGTACACAACTAGGACTTATTTTAGCTTAATCTATAAATACTTGTTTTCAATGCTTTACTATTTTTTTTTTTTTTTGGCTAGACAATAGATTAAAAGTGAGTAAAGTAGATGATGATAATCATCAACAAATACGACCTAATATTTTCTATACTATTTTGATAGGTGCGCTTGCCTAAATTAGTGGTTGTGATCAAAGTTGAACATAACATATTAGCATTACATCTTTTTATTAGAATAATCATTTTTGAAAATTTGGCAATCCCATACATTCACAACAATCAAGTCTAAGCGCCCGATCCACCACATCATTCTATAATTATGATTAAGTTTGCAACCCAATATAAGGTTAAACTTGCTAGGACAGGTAGTTACACAGCAACCAAAAACCCATTTAGCCGAGCTCAAGTATTGGTCCAATTTTAGTTCTATCCTAGCAAGTAACGCGCATTTAATGCATACTGATATTTGTTTCCAAAACCTTTCTTCTTTTCCAAAACTCAACCAATAATAGCTTTCCTGAGTTCAAAGACTTACATTAGGATAGTGTCTTAAGTAGCCTTAATCACTTTATTTCTTGTTTTCATTATCTAAATTACTCAAGTAAGGTCCACATGTTTATGGATTTTAGTTTAGGGCTCAACTCATTTGCACATTTGAGCTCAAGTTATGGATAAGCGATATTTCCTAAATTTTTATATCACCAGTTTTATTTAGTCATCTAATAAATTTTATATGTTAAGATTGGTTTTGGAGTTTCAATTAATCAATCCTTTGTGGGCTACGTTTTTGTAAGTTTCGGTTATTACCCTTCTCAAAAGATTCCCATAACTTACTAATCACTCATAGTCCTTAGTATCTTATTCCAATCATTAAACCAGTAAATATAGGACTTTTGTTTAGATTAGGCATTTTTGGCTTTATATATGTACTTGATATATAAATATGAAAATTTTGGAGAAGTTGTGTTCAACACTGGCTTAGCATAGTTGTTTTTAAGGATCATGTTAGAAAAGGATTGTGTTAAGAGGCAATGTTCTCAACATGGGCATGACGTAGTAGTATTGAGAGAACATGTGAACTTGTATTTTAGTCAATAGATTAACACAGGTTTTAGCACAACCATGTCGGGGGTTGTGTCGATCAACATAACTAGTAACATAGTGATGTTGGAGATCATGTCAACCTAGGTACCAAAGTAATTTTAATATGGCTTATATTTGAAGAGAAAGAGAATTTTGGGTAAATTTGTGAGTTACAAAGGATTTAAAGAGTCAAGAATAAGTCATATTTTGAAATACTTTTATTAGCATATCATAAACAAAATCTTTTCATTAAGAAGACTTGGATGCACAAATGCTCACATAATGATCAATATAATTCCTAAATGCCAAATAATATTGGTCATAAACAATAACTTCTCTAATTCAACACTTAATATCTATTTATGTAATACCCTAAACTTAAGGGCATTTACAATCACATGTCTACTAGACCTACTAACATCCACGATAAAGTTCATTTAATAGCTCAGCACACATATATTGATTCTCCATGTCACAACAATCCACTATTACTACATTATAAAACACCACAAAATATTAAATCATATATAGCACTAACATGAGATAGCTCATAGAGTCCATCTAACACAAACTGTTACAAACCAATAAATGGGTCTATGCCCTATCATGCCATATTAATACATGGGAACAAATACATTATAATAGAAAGAATCTTTGTCTCCCTAAAGTCTAACAAACCAACACTAATAATTTGCTAGGTAATACTTGCCGATAGCATCCTCCCCGTAGTATGTGACTATATTATATTCAAAAAAATCAAACCTGACGGGTGCTTCAACAATTCCTAAAAACGAACAGAGAGAGTCAAAGCCTAGTACGATATACCGCAATCTCACACTTATGATCAAGCATCACAATGTATACACACACTTAATGCAAAAGCATGCATCAACCATTTAGTTATTATATTTAGTGCTTAGTCCCACCAACATCAACAAGAGGTATCTCAAAACTTGATTCACATATAAATATTTAATACACACACACACACACTCTCATATATATTATATATATTATATTGGGTACTCTTTAATATCTGCTAAACTGAAACCAAAACATAATTATGGGTCACTCCCCAATAACTCCAACACTCCTAGAACTACTTAGATCATTTCCAAGAGCAATTCCATTAAGAACAACGCGGTACCAAGATCATTGGGATGCCACACTAATAAGTGGATACTTCCCACTCATCGATAGCAACCATACACAAGCAGCAACAATCTTATGTAGTCAAATAATCAATTAATTAGGTTAGAGTTATAAACTAACACACACAAGCAACGAGCATGGTATATGTACCTGTTTAGACAACTTGTAGCAATCTTAAGAATCTAATTCAGTTAATCTGAACCATAACACAACACAACTTTTAGAACTCAACCTATTATTATAAATCCTAATTCATAATACGTTCCTTTATCTTTCTCTCTGAGTTAGACTTAAGTGAAGTCTATTTAGTCATCTAGCTTTTGGATGTATTAGAAAGACTGTCAAAAAGGCTTTAAGTAAAAGAAAAGGTTGTTCTAGAGCTCACGCACATGAGGAAAGGTATGGGCTCGGCCAAAATTGGCATGCCCTTAAAAACAAAGCATACATGAGGCACTCCCTTTGGCATGGTTTTGCCCTATGTGGTACGAGAAGGCACTCCCTTTAGCATGCCTTTGTGAAAGGGGTGTGAAGCCTTTTGCTCACACAGAGGCTTTCACGGCCTTTGGCATGGCTGCGACATGACCAAAGCGTCCAAAACTAAGAAAAACGAAGAGTTTCATAGTTCAAGACATGTCTATGCTTCCTTGTTGTTGCCTCTTACATCGTAAAAAGCGATTTTTGTCCATATTTTCCCTTCCTTTGTTCATAAGTCTTATAAACTCCCACAAAGACATCACAAAGACCATACTTATCATCAAATTCTATGAATTCCTACTCCAACACAAGAAGTCAAAGTTAGAAAACTTACTTTGAAAGCTAGTTTCTCATCAAAGATTCACTACCAATGATCCTAACATTAATACCTTTTGTCGTTACGTGTGTTATCAAGATCTTTGTCAAGATTTTCTGTTGAGTCAGGGATGGTATAAAGAGGTAGTTTTTTGAGAAAGAATGATAGGCAGAAAGAAAGAAGAAAGAAAGAGTGGTTATTACTTTTCAATAGATACATTCTTTATCAATAATGTATCTTTTCAAATTTTTAGGTGCAAAGACAGTTTGCCCTTTTTAATTAATTTAATTTACTCCTTTTGTTTTTCTCTAATTATTAATTACTTAAATCCTTTATTTACCATTATTATTATATTTTGGTTATTTGAATTTAGGTTCTTAATTCTCCCAATTTTACCAATTTCATATTAGAGATTAAGATCCACATATCAACTCATATATCCAAATTAGTTTCTCCTTAACATGAATCATCATAAGATGACTTAATTAATATTTTAAATAAGCTAATACACCCCATGAACAATTTATTCCAATAGAACATTTCAGATCCACCAATTAGGCTATTTATGTGCTAATTTCACAATTTCTCAATCTTATATCCAAGAGACTTCTATCAAACACTTATATCCTAATAATAATAATAATTCATCAAAACCATCATCAATATGACCCTTTATTTATTCCTTTCAAATCACATTTTTTTAATTAAAATCTCTAATGTAACTTATTTTTGCCAAGAATCCAATCTCTACATATGCATTCATACTAACTCTATTAAGTAATACCGTTATGATCCATCACCTAAAGACACTAATTGTCATAATTAATCAAAGTTTCCTTGTTAAAACAACAATTTATCATTCCTAATTGATCATGCCATACACATGCATAATTCCACACCATTCACATCCAATTTGCCGATTCCATCAACACCCAATCCAATACCTACTATCATACCAACATATCTTCAAAGAATTTCATATTTACGTCAACCCAACACCAATTTCATCATGAAATTTATAATTTCAGCAGTTACAAATATTTTATTTCCAAGTCTACACGCCATACTATATATTTTTCAACAAACCCACTTCAAAAATCACTACTTGTATGTGCACTATCCTCACTTTTTTCAGCTTTCACACTCAATGGAGACTTTCAAAACACTCAATAATGTGAAATTTAGCTACAATAATTATCAACCAACATACTTATATTAATTTCCATGCCTAAGATGCTATAAATTTGCAATAACTCATTTTAAAATATTACCTTTACATTAATATGAATTTTGGGGAACCTTGAGTAGCTTCTCCCTCTTCATTTCCTCTATTTTCTAAGCTCAAACTATCACTTAAGGATAATGTATTTACTAATGGAGCTTATTTAGTGCTAATGCAAGATAGAGCTCAAGTTTAGTATACTTTTATTACCTTAGTCTTGGCTATTACGAATTTTGTAGCTTTTAAACTTCATGGATATTCATGTCTTCTTCATGTTTTTTTTTTTTTTTTTTTTTTGAGAAAAAGGAGAAACATTAATCCTAACTTAATCTTACATTATATTAGCTTTAATATGGACTAAAAGTGCTTACAAGATGGATTTTAGAGACATATTACCTTATATGGATCTTATGAAGGTTTTAATGAAGAATAAATGAAGGAAATGAGGTGATATGGGGAAGAAAATGAAAGGTGGGGGGCTTGCATATGGATTATTAAGGGTAGGAGAGGCCTAAGGTTTTCATTTTTTTTACTAGATTGTACCATTTGACATAATCTAAGGGTTCACTTCTACACGTATGCTGATTTGACTAGTTTTTGCATCTTATTGATTTTTCTTATAAAGTTTTCATCGATATATATTTTTAAACTCTAGTGTACCTTATTTTTTTTATATGTTTGAATTGTTTTTGAGTATATATATATAAAAAAAAAAAAAAAAAATTAGACTCCTAGGTAAGGGCAAAATTGGATTTTCTTTTTTTTTTTTTTTTTTTTTTTGAAAAAATTGAGCAGTTGAGCACTGAATTGACTTTAAAATGAGATTGAAGCGATCTTTTACATTTATCCTCTCTTTTGTTCGTGTTTCCACATGTTTTCAAAGAGCCATTCGGATGGGTAAGTCCTACATCCAACCAGCCCTTCAAAATTCAGTTTAATTGTGCTTTTCCATAGATTCATATCCAGATGGTTCTGAGAGCCGTCCGACAGCCGGTTATCTCTTTACTGCCAAGACTTTTCTATATTAGCCATTTGGATTGTAAGAGCTTCATTTGAATTGACAGCCCTATAGTAGCCAAAACATGCTCATTTTCTTCTCTTTTGTCCCCCAACTCAATAAAATTCTGTACACACTTTCAACCCTGCATTAAGTAGCAACATCCGCTTGACAACAAGGGAGCTCCTACTCAAAATGCTAACCTTCACTTGGATCCGAGCATCACTCCTCACATACCTCTAGAGAAGTTTTAATGTTCTACTTTGACCATTTATTAAAGACAACAAAGGATTTGACGACAAATTAATATAAATGTGAACCATCCACCTATTAAATTCAATTGTGAAGTAATCAGGGTGAGATAAACTCCACTACCTTAAAGATGCTTCCCCTCATGTACATGAGAAACTCAAGACTTATACTCAACTACACAAAGCTACATTCCTAGAAAAAATGCACAGAGAAATCATAAAATAATTATTCTTCCATCTTTGTAGTAGACTGTGATTGTTAGGGCCGATCGTTTGACCCCTGGTTCTTAAAGGAACATGGTTAACATGGTTGGGAATGGACAACTAGCAAGCCTTTCACTCTCTCGATTAACATGGTCAACCACGTTAGCCTAAGCATTCTTCAACTTCGTATCTCCTACTCTTAAGATCAAAACCTTAATAAGAACACATAAAAAATCAACTTCTTGATTGAATTCAAACCTATAACAACCTTCAAACATAGAACTCATCATAACCAATCGAAATTGATGACGTACATAATTGTTCTTTGCATGCCATTTTGCATGCATCATCCACATTCTGGACATGATGAATGAATGACAAAAGTATATAACACGATAAACAATAATTGACTTGATGCTTCAAAACTTATATTGATTTTTTTGAACAACTTGGCTTCTGCATATACTAATAATTAACATGAAATCAATTCCCTCGTCCATATTTAAAAGCGGCCATGGCTGAGCCTATAGTCACGAAGTGTTTTGGTGCGGATCGTAGCCATTCTCGTCCACCCAGCACGTCCATGGTCAAGAATTGGTTAGCCTCGTTCGAAGTTAAGCTGCGTGACCATTCGACTCTTCCTGCCGTGTTGGCTCCAGGACCATAGCACTGGTATTCGCCGTAATACACAGTACTGCAAATATAAAAAAAAAATATATTAGGTTCTATAATGTATAGTGATTTGGCCGCCCTTATTTCTGAAACTATAAGGGTTCTCCACTCAATCGTTTTGCCATTGAAATAGAAGTAGAGTTTATATACAATTATATTGTATTATATTAAAATGAACGGGAGGATTCGTGTTATATGTATATATATGATATAAATGACCTGTTAATTATATAATATTTAGAAAAAATATATATTAATTTCAGTTGAAGAGAAGTTACTATTGAAATTTATGTAAAAACAAATATCACCCTTCTTTAAAATTTAAATATTACCTATTATATAGAGAAGATAATTTATATTTTATAAACCTATTTTAACAATTTAATTATTAATTTATATATAAATTTAGAAAAAAAAAATTAGAGAAAGTAAATTTAGAGAATAAAGTTCTGGTAATCTTAAATGGTGTATGAGGCAAAGCATATAGTCCATCACAGTTAAAAAGGGAAATAAAATTTATTAGTTAATTTTCCATGAATCAAAATAAATAAGATGAAAACTAGTGTGAAATTATAAAAGAATAATACCGGTGCCTGTTGGTACTCCCCCAGTCATCCCAACCCTGTGGGAGTATGGCTTTAGACATGTAAGTCTGTAGAAACACCACTCTAGAGTAGGGACCCCATGGTCTTCCAAGAAATGCTGTTTTCACTCCAGTGATCCTACAATTTGAGAACACAAACCCTGTATCCTCTGATGGTGAATCCCTATGTTGGGCTGTAATAGCTCCATTTGCTTCCGAGGTTGAATGTAGCTGGCAACTCTAACGGAACCAACACAATACGTGAATAAGCTCCATTTTCAACAAACATTAAATTTCTCATAAAAAATAAATAGGGTAAATTGCAAATCTATTGATTAGATATGGCTAGGGTTTCTAAACTCTCAAGCATGATTTCATACTCCAATTTTTTAAAATGTACATTCCATCAATATATATGGTCCTTTTAGCGACAATTTGGAGGTTATATAATTAGGTGTAATCGCACTTTAGAAGTTTAAAAAGTCTACTCGATCAATAGTTCAAAATCAATATGGCACGTAATGCATGCACAGTATAGATTGCGTTGTAAATTTTATAGAAGCTTAGCATCCAAATGTTGGGCTAGCTTTTCAACAAATATATGCATTTTTTTTAAATTTTTTTCTAATAAATTATTTATGAAAAAATAGATATAATAAAAAAAGTTGACAATTTTATGAAAATATAAAATAGATAAAACATAGATTAAATATTGATGCAAATCGATATTTATACACATCGTTTCGATACAGATATAATACAGATGAAAAACGAACCATCCAAACCGACTTAAAAAATGGTTAAACATTTATTTATAAAAGGATGTAAAAATGATCGGTAGTTTGATGCAATTTTTTTTTTTTTAATACGAATAAAGTGAAAAAGGGTCTCACACTCACTTCAAAAAGAGAAGCAGCATTTCCACATATGAAATCCGTGCCTCCTTCAATGTAGCACTTGTAGTAATAATGTTTTCCGGAATCGTCAAGAATAGTGTCTTGATATGAAATCATCCTGCAATTGTAAAATGCAGCTCTATCTCCAGCGACCCTTAGAGCGACAGCTTTTGCGGAAGTACCCAAAGTATTCTATTAAAATCAAATCGAAATTCAATTAATTCCACAATAAACGACTCTGTATTTCAGCATAAGTCAGTAGGCTTGACTTACCCATTTTTAGTTGGACTCTTTATTGAGAATGTAATACATATGAAATGGTGTCAACACGTGGGATTATATGTGAAATCGTTTTTCATGTATCATATCTCAATAAAAGTCTCGCCAGTATCTTTTCGCCACGTATTTAAATTATATATAACCCCTATAAAGATAGGGCAAATTCAAGTACATCTTGAAGCTACTAGTCAAATATGGATAAACTCTTCAAACTCGTAAATATAACTTCACTTTCCAAAAATTTGATAATGTGTGTATGTATATATATATATAGATATTCTAAACCATTGTTAATACCCTAAAATTCCTACAACTTATGATTTTTAGCAGTAGTTTTAAGGTTCAAGCAATGGTATTAGAAGTTATACATATGATATTCTCATTTCACCTATCGTTGGACTATTTCCTTTATGAGGCATGTCCATTTTTCTATATCTCGATAAGAAAAGTTTCTAAATTAAAGTTTTATCTTCGTTTTTGGGGTTTGGGGTCCGTACTGAAAACATGAAAAATAACATAGGTTCATAGGTGATCACCTAACTTAGGTCGCATGATGATCCAATAACGAGCACATCATTTCAAAGAGATTTTATATATTGTAATAGGTTATGACTGGCACTG
This sequence comes from Combretum micranthum, assembly GCA_024138025.1. NCBI lineage: Eukaryota > Viridiplantae > Streptophyta > Magnoliopsida > Myrtales > Combretaceae > Combretum > Combretum micranthum. Next base: position 17,637 of record JAMXBD010003423.1, on the reverse strand, counting down.
AAATGTACATAAGGATAACCTCATATATCAAGATACCCTATAGTGAGAAATAATACATATATGCATAGATAATGCGCGATGTATATGCTAAAATATAATATAACATGATAGTAAACTTAATTTGAAATAGAGATTATTTAAATTTTTTTTATATGTACCAAAATATAGTATGATAATGGAAGAGAGAAAGAAAAGTGGAGAGCAAGGGAAAATAAGAGAGAGAAAATGGTAAAAATGCAGTTACTTATGTTTAAATTTTGGAGACGGATAAGTTGGTACTAGGGTTATAGCAATAGATATGTTAATTAATAACACAAGTTAGTCAGATTAGGTATTATACCTGAATGGTTAAAGATTGCCCGACGAAATCAGAAGCCAAAACGGAGACAGTGGCAGAAGTGTAAATGTCTCCACCGTCGTTCCACGTAATTATGGTGTTAGAGGCTTTCGTTCCCCTTATGGTGATATAGGGCTTGTTGGATGGGACAACAATCCTTTCTCTGCTCAAACAATATATGTATATCAAACATCAATTATTATTATCAACACTCCACACCAAAATTGTTAACATATGTGCCTAATTTAGTCATATTGAATAATCAAAATGGACACTTATAATAATAATTAATAATAATACTATTCGCTTTTCAAAGAATGCTAACTATGGTTTATCTATGGTTTTCAGCTATTTATATATTTGGTTAAGTTAAGCCATGTTGAACGAAATAATAAAGAAGGAAAAAAAAAAATCCCTTCTAAATTTTGGTCAACTTATTATTGCAAACATGGGAAATAAATATGGCATATAATACCAATATGATGGTGAAAGTGTAATATATATTATTAGGGTACACCATATAACCACAACCTTAATTTGAAAAAAAAAAAAATTCTTTCTTCTTTTCAAGAAATAATAATAAAAAAAAAAAAAAAGAAGAGAAAAATGCACTCAGTAAGTTGCTTTGTATTTCTGAATGAAATCAAAACCTTTGGATCCTCTCCATTTTATTTTCTAAATTTTTAATGATTCATAAATCAGTAGTCGAGATTGTCTATATTCATAAAAATACCCGGTAGCACCAATATAACCCGCATTCTTTTGTTTAATTTCACCTATTGTGATGACATTTTAAGAGATATATATATATATATATATATAAATTGAGATAAGGAAATGAGGAAGATTTCCCAAAAAAAAAAAAAAGGCATATTAATTTTTTTGACGAAGTGCTTAAATAGCTCTACATCAACACATTCTGAAAGCCACCTTCTTAATTACTATCTCAGATACATTTTGCAAGCCTACAAGCACATAGCTTTTTCTCACCAAATTCAACACTAGGACGGCAAACAATAACACAATATTGTACATGCCTCTAGGCTCTAGGGTAGATAAAAATAAATATGCAATGGAGTCTTGGTAAGGAAATAAATAATAATAATAATAATGCGGAAGTCAAGGCAGAGTTGGGGTTTGGGGCAACAAACACTGGCTGTAGCAATACCTAAATCCCAAGCAGGCTTATCAATCATAGAAGGTGCTGGACCCAGATAAATAAGGTCACCCTCAGCCTGTGACAAACACACTAATAAAAAATACCCGTTATATAAAATTTGTTTAGTTTAATTAGGTGATACTTTGTCCGAATATATTGTGTTATGATCAAATTCGTATAAGTCATTTATATTTTTTTTCACATGATTATATAGGTTGATCCGTTGCAACTACTTTGGACAAAAAAAATAAAAAAAAAAAAAGAAAAGAAGTTTATAGTGCTGACTTCTTATAATATTGAAAGTGAGAATTATATAGCATTAACAATTGGAAAGACAGATTTTTCACACATAAAAATCATACTCTATAGTTGAAAGAGGGAGAAGTCAAGAAACTTCTATATCATCATTCTTGTTTTTAAGATCAGCCTTGTAAATTATTTAATAATTCAAATTCGAATCATTAAAATAGTTAATATAATAATCATTATATTTATTTTAATAGTTAAATAAATTATATACTTATTAGTAAATGTATTTTGAAATTATGCGAGTAGGCTGCATTAAAGAGAATGCCGCGTTTACTCAATGCCATCTAATTTAACCTTCCATCTTTCAAACAAATAAGCTAGCTTGAGATATGATGTTAGATCATGTATCAAATAAATTGATTATTAAAATGTGTATTATAGATAGAGAATCATATCCATATTTAATGTATTGGATCTTTTGAGAAATTTGATAGTATTAGAATGATGAAAACAATTTAATTTAAATCATACATATTTATATATACCTTATACCCAAACAATGAATAATAAAAACCTAATTACATAGCATTATTGAATGTGGTTGAGTCATTAGTTCTTGTATATATCACTTTGGCGAGCAACATAATGGCAGGCATTTTTAAGGCAAGAGAAAGTATGCGGTATTTGAGAAAAGATATAGGGTATTCTTTTTATGAATTATTATATATTCAAATATTATTGGCTTATTTAGTCACCAATTGGATAATAGAATACATATGGTGTGTCATATGAAATGCATAGTTTCTCCTAAGATAGAGCCATATATTAAATACGATAACTTCTTTTAACTAGCCAAATGTCTAATATATGAAAGGAAACATTGTTGATATATATAAGTAATGGAGAATTTTACTTTTGTCACATCTGGTACGTATAAGTTGTTTAGAATGGAATTAATTAGAATAGGAAAAATGTAATGGGCAGTTGAATGATAAATTCATTCATTTTTATTTAGGTATATCATGAAATATAATTAAATTGATATAAGTTTTGTAAAAAATATCTTTAGTAATTAACGTGAATAATAAATATATAAGAAAATAAAAACTTAATTGTAATAATCAATTAAAAGTATAGAATGGAATTGCGATTCCGCCTTCTTAATCATGGAATCGAATTCTCCCTTAAAACTGGAATAATTGATTCCCTTAATCACAATTCTAGCTTTTCAAAAATACATCCAAATATTAGACTTAAAATAAAATTTAAAATCATAATCTCATTCTGGGTTGATTCCCACTTACTAAATGTGACATTAATGTTTTTCCTAGAGATCTGCTTATCATGGTAAAGTGGTTTGTCTTTGTCTGTTTACTATGATGAGTCGATGACCCAAAAGCAATCCTAATAAATAAGCATATACGCCGTTATTATTATACTTGCAATTATTATCCATGCTTTAAAAGGGCATTTAATATATACAATATTGTGAGTGAGTTGAGAGATCATTTCAACTACCTCCGACCTAAACATGAGTTTAGAACTTAATATAAACTAAAATAAAATAAAAAAACCTCTAATACTATTTACAATCAATCAGAGATAGCAGCACCTGCATCGATCGATTGGCCTTCTTTTTCACAAGTGTATTCGTATGGTTGCTATAATTTTGATAAATTACATGCAAGTAATGCGTAATGCGCATGTGCACAGAGCTAATTAATAATAAAGTTTGGTAACTTTACTTTTTTTTCAAAAGGAATTTTTTAATTTATTCTTGTTGGCCTTTAAAATATATAGAAGAAGATGATTCAAAAAATTAAGATTAAATTAAGACATTATAGGATTTTCGCCAATTCTAAGTCAAACCTTGAATAATATATTTTCATGCTGTGTACAAGCAATATGGTTTGTATGCTAACAACGCACTTATGTTTGATAAAAATAAAAATAAAACCTTACGTAGGGATGAGAATTTGCTGTTTCATGATGCTGTTTCATCCGTGTTCCAGTAAATGAGTATATGATATGTGTAAAAAATAAAAAAAAAAAAATCTTTAAAATAATACAAATAATAATTATCTGTCAAGTACTCATTCAGTGAAATAAGAATGAAACAGCAAATATGTGTCTTATTCCTATTACTGGGGCTGGAACTTTATTATAGATTTCATTAACATTAATCATTTTCCATAATGAAGTACTTTTATTTACCTATAAGTTCCAGGTTGAACTCGAATATATACAAGTTGTGAATTCCCGGAAGGAACAGAGTCAATGGCGTCTTGTATTTTCCTGAAATCACCATTTCCCGACTGGTCCACTTCTATTAGAAGGGCCGTGGACGTTTCGGTGGGGGTCGAGGCCGTCGCCGCAGTGGCAACGAGCAGTACGGAAAGATAATAATGGAGCCAAAAAAATTTCACATGAAATTTCTTCATTATTGTAAAAGACATTAGTGGTGTATTTTTTTTTTATTTCTTTTTTCTTTTTGTTTTTTCCTTTCTCTTCTTTTGTTGCTTCACTTGCAAGGTTTTATGATGAGAAGGGGAAGAATGGACACTAAAATGAAGTGGATGAATAGAAAGGCTTATTATATGGATTTCTTAGGAGAAGTGGATATTGATGAGTTCTGATTATATACAATATCCATTGCAATAAAGGTCAAAGATTTGGTGATCACATGTAAAAGAGGATGGAACAACTTTGTACATTCTAGGTAGGAGTAGGAAATATATCATTATTATTTGAATACTTATTTAGAGCACTCGCACATCTAATATAAGCATAATATATAATAATGATGATGATGATTAGAAAAAATAAGAGGGATGACATGAGAGTTAATTAATCAGTTATAACCTTTTTATTTGATAAGTTGGGGGCAAGAGAGATTCAAATTGCTATTTATGAATCTCAACAAAAATTTTCCCTATGAAAGATTAAAAAAAAAAATAATCCATATGCACTTTTGTTATAATTCTTTCATAGGTATAGTCAAATGGTATAAACATTAGCTACCATTTGTGGGATAAACTCAAGTAATTACAACGCGTAATCACATGGGCGGCCATTGATCTATATTATCAGTGCAAACATACTTAAGTTATTATAACTACTACTTGCTTTCAAAGTTAAAGGAGAGGAAAAGAGGGGGAAAAACAAAATCTCTCTTAAATTTGGTCAACTTACCGCAAACATGGGAAATAAATATGGCATGTATTAAAATGAAGGTGAAAGTGTAATTTTTAAAGTACACAACATGACCACCATACTTATTTTCTTTCTCTTTCTTTTCCTTTTTCAAACGTTAGTTGTTGAAATTGCCTTAATTCAAGAACTTATCTTGTAATACTGATGTAACATCATATTCTTTTATGTAATATTAACTGCTAAATATATGTGATAGTATTTTAATAGGGTGGATTATTGGTAGAAATTAAGATAAAAGAAAGGAGGATTTTCCCAAAAACATCAAACTGGTTTATTTATTTATTTATTTATTGTATTACAATAAAGAAAGGGTTCAAACTTAATATCTCTTATATAAAAGTTCATATATAATACCAGTAAGTCACAATACCATCAATATTTATTTATATCTTTATATTTTATTGAAAAACACTCGAACACAACATCATACCAATCGTGTTAAGATGCACCATCTTATCAACTTGGATGCATGTAAAATTACATAGCTTTTCTCACCAAATTTAACAATAGGGCGGCAAACACTAATACTATTGAGAATGTGCAACTCGTTTTGCTTCCGATTGAATTCCTGCACGGTGTAAATGCCTCTAGGGTAGGGGGAAAAAAATAATGTAATGGGTTCTTGGTGAGGAATTAAATGATAAAGCAGAAGTCAAGGCAAATAGGGGTTTGGGGCAACAAACTCTAACTGTATCAATACCTAAACCCAAAGCGAGCTTTATCAATATGAGAATGTGCTGGACCCAAATAAGGTCACCCTCAGCCTGTGACAATAACACTCGAATAAAAAATACTCAATACATAGAATTGTTTAATTTTATTAGGTGACAATTTCGTCCGAATATAATATGTGTTTATATCAAATTTGTATAAGTCTAGTTGGAACCACTTCGAAAAGGAGAAATTTATAGCGCTCACAGCTTAGAATATCGAAAGTGAGAAGTTTATCATTAATAATTTGAAAGCGAATAGTTTTATATTCTAGTAATATTAATTTTAGCTGTTTAAGTGAGAGGTATAGGTTTAAATTCCTTCCTGTTATAATAAGAAAAAATAATCTTAACGAATAATAATCATATTCTATAATTGGAAGAGAGGGTTTATAGCACCATAGTCCCAAGAACAATTTATTATTTATTTATTGATTAATTAATTTATTTTAATTTGTATTCTTACTTTTTAATTGGAAAAGGCTTGCATTCAATAAATGCATTTTAAAATCATGGGAGTAGACTCATTGAAAAAGATGTTGGTGTTTGCTCAATGTCATCTATTTTATCCTTTCTTTTTGGAGTGAATGAGCTAATTCAAGATAAGATGGGGTTTTATGTATGGGATGAATTGATTGTTAAAATATGAAGTTATAAATTAAGAACCATGCACGCGTTTTATACATTGGATTTATTTAGAATAAGAACGATTAAATTAATTTAATCTCAATCATAGATATTTATATACTTTTATCCAACAACAATAGATAACAAAAGCCAGCTTATATATCAATTCAATGCTGAATGCAATCAAGTTACTAGTTTTTGTATGCATCACTTTAAAGGGGTACATAATGGTAGGTATGTCCAAGAGCAGAGAGATATTTTTAGACGTATAATTGCAACTATTGAAGGAAGGCGGAACCGTATCCATCTCGTTTATTGCACTGTAAAAAAAATAATTTTTTTACCCATTTTACACTAGGCTCTAAACAAATCAATTTGAAATGATACAATACTAAACTTGAAACTTTACTCAAATAAAAATTCAAATTCAAACTCAAATTCGATCAAGTTTGACTTTTTAAGCTTAAACCCAACTCAAAATAATATCAATAAGCTCAAACTCAACTCAAATAGGCTTAATTATTCCTATAAATTTTAATTACAAAAATAAGTTGAAAGTTGGGAATATAATAGGATTTCTAAGTTGACTTGATCTTAAATATAATAAATATGGACCATTAAATAGGAAAGGGTAAAAAGAAGACTCCAAGGTATGAAAATAGGCTTTAAATGGAAAGGGACAAGTTTTATAATTTTTTTTTTATTTATAAAAATATAGAAAACTCGGATAGATTTACATGTTGCTCGAATCTAGTATTATAAACTCGAACTCAATAGTTACTCGAATAACTTGAACTCGACCTAACTGCTATTAGTCAAATTCATGTTTATACTGAGTCAATTTAAGTAGCACATTAGTAATCTCACTCGCTTGCAACTTTAATTAACAATCCATTATCATTATTATATGTCTAAATATAATTATTTAGTCATCATTGGGTAATACATATGGTGTGATACCAATGTATAGAAATTCTATGGTTCCGCATTAATTTTGACGGAACGGTTCCATTATCATCTAAAGGCTCACAAGATACCTAACCATGATCGAATCATTAAAATAATTTACTATATTTATTTTAACGTTAGATTAACAGTAGGACGATCCTCGTTAACGGGACCGAATAAGCTTTTTTTAATGAAAATTCTATGGTCATCTTGTATTCTTTGGTGAGATGATACATCAATTATTTAATAGTTTGCATTCCTAACCGGTTAAAAAAACCATCCATTAAACATACGAGAGATTTTTAACAAGTTAAGTTCTAATATAAAAAGGAAGATTTGTTAATACATACAAGGAATGAAGAATATTGATATTTTTCCTAGAGATGTGCTAATCACGGTACGATGGTTCTTATTGTTCTATTTTCTAATAAATTAGTAATGACCCAAAAAAACTCCTGTAAATAAGCATACGTCGTCGTTATAATTATATTGCAATTATTAATCATGCTTACAAAGGGTTTTAAATTTAATATAGATACGGTATTGTGAGCGAGTTGAGACTTCATTCTAAACCTCCCTCATCCAAAGCATCAATTCAGAACTTAACATAAACTAAACCAAAATAAAACCTCTAATACAATTTAAAGATTAACGACAACTAGGGGCACTTGTGTATCGATTGAACTTTTTATTTTTTCAAATCTGTGTATGGTTACTATAATTTTAAGTTTCATGTATGTGTTGCTAGTTTTATTACCTGTAAGTTCCAGGCTGAACTTGAATATGGACACGTCGTGAATTCCCGGAAGGAACAGAGTCAATGGCATCTTGTATCTTCCTGAAGTCACCATTTCCCGACTGGTCCACTTTTATCAGAAGGGTCGTGGACGAGCTCATCCGGGTCGAGGCTGCCGCCGCAGTGGCAACAAGAGAATGGAAAGATAATGGAGAAAAAACATTTTCACATGGAATTTCTTCATCAAGGCAAAAGACATTTGCGATGTGGTGTGTGCGTGGTGTGTATGTATATATATTTTCTCTTTTTTATTTTTCTTTGTTGGTTCACTCAGGGTTTTATAATGAGGAGAGGAAATGACACAAACATGAAGCGGATGAAGGGACGGCTTATATAGATTTCTTGGGAGGAAAGATTTATCATTTGATTATACAATATCCACACTTATGTATGTCAATGAATTTGGTTATCATCCGTGAAGGAGGATGGAACAACTTTGTGCGTTCTAGCTAGAGTAGGAAATATGATTGTGATTTGAATACTAATTAAGTACACTCGTATACCTAAAACATTGCCTCCCTAAAATTATAGGATATGTACAGGTATCGCGATGATGATTAGAAAAAGTTAAGAGGGACAATGAGAGTTAATTAAGAATATTTGGCACTTGTGATTTAATAAATTGTGGGTAGAGACTTAATTCTCTAACTTAATGATTTGTGCGCATTAGCACAATGTGTCAATAAAACCTGCAAATTTCTCCAGAATTCCAAAATAATGGAATAATTGTTAGTCAAAAGAAAATACAATTTAAAAAAATATAGAATTCTTAGGAGTAGAAATAGGAAATAAAAAAATAAAATTACAACACATAGCTAAAATGTTTTTAGAATTTACAAAAATAACTGATAAAAAGAAATTACAATAATTTTTAAGACTTGTTAATTATGCTAGAAAATTTGTCTTCCATTTTCTTGCCGCTTAACCTTTTTACCAAAAAAAAAAAAATCAAAATCCCCTAGAAAAGCAAGAAATCGATGCTTGTACTACTCTATTGTAATTAATTGTCATTCATATAGTCAAAAGAGTATAAAAATTAGCTAGAAGTCAACCATATATGTGAAATCTTGACTTCCAGTCACTTAAATAGGATTCACGTACACAACATCATAATATATATTTTATATATTAGATGAGACGATGGCTTATTTATTTCTAAAATTAATAATTATTCCCATGAAAAATTACTAAGTACAAATACAAGTTATTGAGTATTTTTATAAAAGAGAATATGACATGCGTTAAAAAATTGGCATTGTAAAAAAATAATGGTAATAATACTAAATAAATGAAAATGGACCTAGCGGGTGGAGGATGCATTGCGATCGCCAAAATTCTTTTGGAGACTATCGAAGAAGGCCAATTGTGTTTCACCAATGAGGTAAAACTAAGTCAACAATCAAATTCTTAAAATTCATATGTAAGTTTCTTTTAATCCTCTCTAACATTGAGGATGTAATTTCGTTTTTACACAAATAGATTGTGAAATGACTAAATGTGAAACTTGGAATTAGATTGAAGATGATGATAATATATTTTCTTAAAGGATACTAACATTTCAATGAAGATGTGCTGTTGGTATGATGTGAAAATTCTGTAATTCCTCGGTCAGATAGTCAAAAATTAAATTATGTAGGTTGTAGAGTAGGTAGATGCAATCATATATTACTTGTATTTAATACTAGGAAAAATGAAGTGCTGCTAGGATTTTAATATTTGTGAAGTTAATTCATAGTGCTACACACCTATAATAATACACACTTACATCAAGTTGATATTTTATTGTTAGGAATAGATGACAAAAATTTTAGCTCAATGAATACAATAATAGATATAGAGGGACAAATAAATTCGCTTTTATGCTTCCCACACAAAATTTCATTTTGCTTATATGCTTTCCACACAAAATTTGTTATGAGAGTTTTAAAGCATAATTCCTCATGATGCAACAAGTTTTCGTACTTGAACAGAAAAATTCAAGTATCAAACCATGTTTAGATTTATTGTAAGATGTTTGTGAATAGTTTTGTTTAAAGGAGAAGAGAGTATAAAAGAAAAGAAGAATAATTTTTACTAGAATCTACATTTTCATTGGAGAAGCAACACCTTTTATATTTATGAACAAATCTTAAATATCACGACTTTTTCCAAGTGTTATAGTGTTTTAGATACGGATAGCATCCATTAATTTGAATTTGATTAGTTATAGATTAATTTAAATCATTTATTGCGGTGGTGTTTAGAGAGAGAGAGAGAGAGAGAAGAGGGTAAGTGAAAAAAAAAGGGAAAAATTAATTAAAAATATACTTATGTGGAAATAAAAAGTTAATTTTTTAATGTATTGATAAGATCATATTTTACACAACTTTTAACAAGCAATTAATGGTTAATTTGTGTTGAATTTCATAAAAATTGCTTGAATTGGTACTCAGACTGTTTAGGTTTATGTTTCAAGTCTAAATTAAGTTAACAAAGGAAAGCACAACAAGGCAATTTGAATTAAAATTGAAGAATCTCAAGGGATATGCCGGATTATTTGGATTATACCGTTGGCGTAAAGCCGGCTTAGAGGATGATCAGAAGGTTAAAACTTCAACATTGCCTCTACACAGCCGGCGTTCAACCAGCTTGACATGGAACAGATTCAAGAATTCAAAGGCCGTAATTCTAATCCTATACGCTGCCGGCCTTGAGGTGGTGTATGTTGAATATTAGAAACCAAGAATCAAGCACTAGCTCAACACTGCCAGTGCAGAGGGATTCAAAGCCAACTTCTGCAATTTGATTCAATGCCGGCTTTCTAGGAATCAAAGTCGCCGATGTTGAGACGGCTTATAGCGTCCACAGCATTGAATTTTTGAAGGCTATCACTTGCATAGCCAGCTTTGCATTAAATCTGGTTGGCCTTTGAAGTTTCATTTGTATGCTGGCATTTCAAATCCTACGCCGCCGGCATTGAAGCAGAGCAAGTCATCCACAGAATGCAACCATTAATGTCAAATCCAAAGCTGCCAGTATGTAACGGTTTTAGCAATGTACACCGCCTGTAAGCCACCGGCGTAAGTGTTGTAACTATCGGCGTACGTTTTGTAATTACAAAAATTATATGTAACGCCTGAATGTTTTGCTTATATATTCTAGGGATTCCTTGTTAAAAGACATTCGAAAATCATTGGAAAAGCAAGAAAAAGAGAGTTTCACAAATGTTTGAATTTGTTTTTCCCTTAGGGCACTAAAACCCTAATGTTCTAGTAACTTAGAGGCGATTAGAGTTTAGCTACATCAAGCAGTGCCCACATTTGTGGATTATAGATTTGAAGACTCCAGTTTATGAAAAGAAAGCATTATTAAGGTGTTTTAATCTCTATTTTATTATTTTTACTGCTTGATTGTATATTGAGATGTTGTTCTTCACTGATTATTATGAATATGTATGAATGGATTGATGAAATGATATATGAATCATATTGATATTGAAATTGATTAATTGGAATTTAGTTATTTTTACTTGTAATCTATTTAATTTATGCCTGATCAACATAGGTTAGATGGATAGGGTTAGAGATACCCGGAGGGATTCAATGATCCATACAAGTAAAACTTAGGTTTTTGAATAAGATTTGCCATAGGGATATGCAAGCATGTGATGAAACTTAAGACTTCACTGATCTTTATGCAGTTAGGATTATAAATTTAGGTCACTTGGCGGTGCTTATTTTGTAGTTTTAACTAGAATATTAATTTTGGTGAGAGCAAATTGCTATTAAATTGTTAATCATATATAAATTACCTTAGTAGGATAGTGTATTCTATGAAAGATTTTGCTACTCTAAGAGGTGAGCAACTCTTAGTGAATTTGATTAAATCCCAAGTAATCAATTTTATTTATCAATTTTGAAGCATAAATCATTTCAAATGAGAATATAAATGCATTATTCATATATTATCTACATCTCCTAAACCCATATCTCTCGTTGTTGTTGCTAGAACATACGGTTTTAGTTCTTCACAATCATTTGTAGTCAATTTTAGTTAAATTATCATAGATTAATAAAAAATCTGAACTTTCAATTGCTTAGGCTAGGGTAAAATTTAGTTTCTAGTAATTAGCCATTAGCTCTCTGTGGACACGACCTAGACTTTCCAAAAAATACTGCATTGCACCTAGTAATTTTGTTGACTGGTTAAGTATTACACCTTTATTTGAAATTGAAAATTATTAGATTATAATAGGTGTGTAAATACATCAGTTCCATGTATATTCCCCACTACACCGGCATATTGTTGGACTTTTGGCTTGAAGTATCGTGGGTTCAAGATTTAAAAAGTTTAATTTTTATGGATTGAATTTTCTTTTAGTACAAAACTACTAAATTAAAAAGTTCAGGTACTGTTAATGAAATTAACCCTTAAATTGGTAATCGAATTTGAATTTATAATGCAAAAGTATAAATTGACCATTTGGAATATTAGATTACTGTAGTACTTTTGGCAAAATTGATGATTAGGCTTAAATGCAATTTTCTATGTAAATATTTGGTATTTCACTACATTTCAACGAAAGCAGCCAATGAATGATATGATGTTATGTTTAAAAATAATAGCAAGCTTTTGGTCAGTATCACAGTTAAGCAATTTCTAAATAAAAATACAGATATTACATGAATAAGCTAATTTACTAGTAACAAAGAAGTAAAAACAAAGTTGTGTTCAAGGGAATTTTTCTTTTGTAATTTTTCTCTTGTACTGGAAAGATTCAAGTTAGTGACATATTTAAGTGATATGTTTAACAATGATTGCAATGTTTAAAAAAAATGTTAAACTGTATCTATGGACAAAAACTATATAATATAATATAAGCTATCTATGTTGTGTAAATGATATACTAATTTGATTATGGTATTGTTAGGAGTATTGCATATACATGGTATGATACATCTATTGGTTGTGAAAATTGTACTGGTCATGGAAAATTGGTGCAAATGTATTAGAGGTAGTAAAGAGGTGTTATGAATGAATTATAGGTTGATAATATTTGGTTTTAGTTAATTTCTACTTTAAGGATGATGTATCACTTAAATCTTCAAGTATCTTTACTCTATAGATTGTTGTTGATGAGCTCATACAGATACCTAGAAGGTATGATATTACAACATAGATAAAGTGGCACCAACTCAAGTAATTATATCATGTAAAGATTCAAACGAAGCAACTAAGAAAATAAGAGCTTACCTCAAGGAAAATATTAAAATGAATATGTAATCATATTAATAAAATGACTAAGAAAATAAACCCTAAATAAAGACAAATAAGTGATTACATCCTTATCTCTCTCTGTCTCTCTCTCTCACACACACATATGAATAAGAGGTTAACTCTTCATTTCTCGCCTATAAATGTAAAAGGAGTATAGCCTAGTGGGCAAGTTTCACCAGTGGTAGTTAAGCCTTTTCAATATAATGAAATTGTATCGAGACAAAATATTTACCCAAGAAAGTACCCAAACTTTTTTAAATCTTGCACTTACTATTTTTTTAGCCGAAATCTGGCCAACTCTTCAGCAAGATGCTGATGTGGAAGAGAATCTCTATTAAAAAATATATTTTCTCTCTCCTAATTTCTAGTTGGCACTTTCCTCTCTCTCTCTCTCTCTAATAGGTGTTGTACCTCTTGGTACTTCTCATTTCAATACCAATTCGTTAGAAACCTTAATCTAAATTCAAATTCTTATTTAAATTAATAGCTAGATTAAGTTATGTGTTCATTTTAAACTCATTTAGCACCACGAACATCAACTAACTATCTAATCCCAATCCTATTACTACTACTAATGCTACTACTCGAATTCTCAAACCAAAGATGATCCAATCCTTCTCCATTTGTGAACCTAAGAGATAGCACAAACTTCATCGTGCTACCGATCTTCAAGCCTTTTTTTAAAAGGGTAAATTATACTAAAAGGTATCAATGCTTATGATAAGTTCATTTAAGATATCAATGTTTCAAGTGGTTAAAAAGCGAAATTGATATTTGACAAAGTGAATCAAATAAGGTATCAACATTTGTAAAGTTCATTTAAGTGATACCTTATATGAATTTATTTCCAAACTTTAATTCCTTTTTCTAACCACTCGAAATATTGATACTTTTCTATGTAATTTATCCTCTTTTAAAAGATCTCTTGCTTAAACACTGATGTGATTGAGCTCTGCAACACCAAGGAAGCCATGGCAACGACAAAAACTGTGCAAAGCACAGTGAAAGTAGAATAGGGACTTTCTGAAAAAGAAAAGAACCAGAAGAGGCCCTTATAATTGATGCAGTAGCTATAATGAAGAGTCTGGTGAGGGCAAAAGAGATCAAAGGTGGGGGTAGTGGTGGTTTTGGTGCAACCTAGACATTGTCGAGGTTAGAGGTGGAGTTATGGGTATGTTTGAAGGGGAAATGATCTTGGATCGAGTGCAAGGTGTTGGGTAAGGCGAGGAGGAGGAATCTTTTATGCTAGGAGATGAAGTCTAGATTGTGTTAGTGAGAGAGAAACGGAAGGAAGCTTAGTCAGAGAAAGGAAATGACAATATAGGAGGAATGATGACATAAGGAATGGAGAAGAAGCGACGATGTGAAAGGAGTGGAAAGCTCTCTCTCTTTCCCTTGTCCTGCGTATATGATTAATGTATTTTTTAAACTCCAAATAATTGTAACAATATGGCTAGTATGTTCATTTTAAACTCTAAATCCCATTTGAATCAACATATATTTGTTTGTTTTTTTAGGGGGTAGTGGTTTCTTTATTTGGATTTTTGGTAAAAGAAAAAAATATGAACTAGGAGAGAGAAAATATTTTCTTAATAGATAATTTTTTCCACATCGGTATCTCACTAGAGAATTGGTTAGATTCTAGTCAAAGATACAGTGGGTGCAAGATTTAAAAGGTTCGGATATGTTATTCGGTAAAAATTTTATTTAGGTATAATTTCATTGTATTAAAAATGTTTAGGTACCATCAATATATAAATTGTTGTTGATGAGCTCGTATAGATACCTAGAAGGTGGAACATTACAACAGGGATATAGTGGCACCAGTTCAAGTAATTACATAATGTAAAGAATCAAACCAAGGAACTTACATATCATTTGTAGTGCTTTATTTGGAAAGAAATTACTTATCATAAGAGCTTGCCTCAAGGAAATTATCTTTTTTTTTTAAATATTAAAATGAATATGTAATAATGTTGATAAATTGCCTACAAAAATAAATCCTAAATAAAGATAAATAAGTAACTACATCCTTATATATATATATATATATATCTCTCTCTCACAGTAAGGGTTAGTCAAAGTAGGGTTTAAGAGACTCGTACTTGAAGAGTTCATGAGTGTGGGAGGTTTTTTTTTAAAAAAAAAAAAAAAAAAAGGAGAAAAAGAAGAAGTCGATGAGGGTCATCGTAAAGGAGACGAGGAGCAGGGGCTTTTCGGAAAAAAAATTCAATAATATTAATACACCACCTATCTTAATGAATAAAGTACAAATACCAATGTTTTTTAAAACAAATATGGACAATAGTGTATAGTTTTTATAAAACTATTTACATATTTCAAGTTTATCAAGAGTTATATCTCACTAATCAATTCATCTAGCATATTAGTACAATTGATCATGATTGAAGCTTTTCTCAAGGGTGAGACTTCTTTAACATATGACAAGTGTCACATACTTATAGGCCTTAGTTTATGAAGATAATTTTATTTTAATAATTTCAATTTTTATTGTTTATTTTCCTGAAATTAAGCCTAAACCACTTTTGAACACTTAATTATAATTATTTATGATGTTTTATTATGTTCTTAAATTTCTCTTATTTCAAACTTAAAAATTTTGGCCTTTAATTTTATATTTTATGCTTTTGAAAACTAATCATACACTAAAATATAAAAATAAAAAAGCAAGTAATATAAAAGTGGAATTTTCTTAAAATTTATTTTTCTACAAATATATTTAGAGCAACCACTAATCTTCTACAGAGATGATAATATGGTAGCAACCATCGCTTGTGCGGTTTGGGATGCATTTTGCTATAAATATTTAATTCTCTAATGGTGAGACTCAAATAAAACAATCAAAGAGAATATGATACACTAATGCCCGTATTCACTAGCCTGGATAGAGATAAAAGCATATTACTAGAATTAACTATAATGTTGACTTCAACTTGATGAAAAGTAAAATAACTCCATATTTTAATTTGGTTATTTAAATTTTTTTAATCTCTCTCTCTCTATAATATATATAGGCACAGACATCAAAACCTATTTTAGACAAATTATTAATTTTTTTATTATATTTTTACACCATACGAGTTTTCAATATATAGTGACACATAAAAGAAGAAAAAAAGAAACTAAAATAAGAGGTTTAGTTGGTCAAGAAGAAAACATAAAAAATTTTAATCGGCTCAATGAGGCACTATTTGTTTTGCAAAAAATCTCTTCTTAAATAAAAGTATTTTTCATTCATAATAGTTTTCTCATATGTTTGATTGTGATAAGTAAAAATACGAGAATAAAATTTTCGATGTTTGAAATTAATTTTCCATAAATCTAGTATAGTATGTAAACGAAATATTATTTATTGTAGATTATAGTTTGGGAAACTAACTTTCTCCTTTTAAAAAAGTATAAGTCATTTTCATAAAAAGTGTTAAGTATTGCATATAAGCAAAATGTTTTCACTTAAATGAATGTTTTCAGCCTAACAAATAAAAAAATAAACAAAATGTTTTGTAAAAGAATATTTTTCCCTAAAAAAAATAGGGCTTTTAAAAAAAAAAAAAAACTCCGATTCAGATTGGATATTTATTTGAGAATATTAGATAAATTAACTAAAATACGGGAACTTAGTTAACTTTTCACTTATATATTTAATATTTATGATGTATTTCTTCTTAAAAGAATGTGTATATATGCATTTTTTTTATTTTCTTGTTTTTTCAGGGCAAAATTATATTAACAAAGACATGTTACAAGTCTCATTAGTGTAGCAAATACAATAATTACATTTACACAAACCATAAGTTAGTTTTAAAAAAAAAAAAAAAATTCTCAAAGTTAAACAAAATGACGGAGAAAAAATTCAAGAGAACCCAACAGATTGTACAAAAACATAGCTCACGATTACACCAAAAAGCCAGAGGAAAAAGACATTTGCCCATCATTGGAAGGACATAAATGGGTCAAACTACAATTTTTAAGATGCAATGAAAAATGAAGTAAGTACATCTAAATTTATAGTCAAAAAGTTTGTTCCCAAGTATTTTCTTGTAATTGAATTGGGTGTGGTTCGTTGTTCAGATTAGGTGGAGAAGAAAGAAGAAAACGAGAGGTGAGGTTTCATTTTAACAATTATAGGTGACGGGTTGGTGTTCGATGTTTATGTGCCCTTTTTAGTGGCTTTTCTTCTTTGCTGACTGGCTGTGGCGTCCGAGAAAATGACATCAAACTTCCATATCTTATTGCAAGATAACCTACTTCCATATTTCATTCCAAGATAACCTAATTAATGGTAAAACCTCTGTAGGACCCACGTATGATTAGGTTTTAT